>JAQIWO010000729.1:0-12558 GCA_034695405.1 Entomobrya muscorum | reverse complement strand
ACTGAAAGACAAACAGAGACTGAAGGACAAACAAGAATCAAACGCAATTTCGGATCGGACGGAGCTACGTGTTTAAATTTCGAATTGAGAGTAATGCATAAATGGGTAATAATAATAAAGTATATACTCGTACATGCATAGTTTAGTTTATTCATTCATTTACTCAATCCAATACGCGAAAATGAACAAAAAAAATTTTCATCAAAATATATTTAAGTATATTTCAAAATAATTGTATCAGCGAGTTCATGATGAAAATACGAGATCTGGAACTCTGAACATTAAATTCAGGAAAATAAATAAATACAATCAACCATTGGAGAGTATTCTCATAATTCATGTTTTGTATACATTTCAATATATTAACAGACCACTGTTTTACTGTTATTTTATTAGCTTGCAAAAAATACGTACGTACACAAAAGTTGATTTTCGATTTTACTAATGTCAACTGAAAAAATCATTAAATAATACACTTTTTGGCATTTGAGGAGCAAGCAGGAAGTTTTGACAGGGGGCTTAACTGTCTTCCTGGACAACTTTGTAAGACTATCAAGTAAAAAATATGAAAGTATATACTTATCTATGTTGTCTGTAGCTTTTACCTGACCTTCCTGACAGGTTAGATAAAAAGTTCATATACCCTAGTAGCCGATGAATTCCAAGAAACGTTTGAATTGCTACAGGAAAATCCTAAAAATGCACGTCAAGTCGTGATAAGACCATGCATTTAAAAGTAGTAGGAAGTGCAACATTTGTCTTGATTTTTGGATATTTTTTGAGCAATTGAATAGGTACATATTCACTTTGGCCCATTAAAGAACGAGCATATTATTATAATTTCGCAAGCAAGCCGGAACTAATATTCTGCTTACAACGACAACATTGACAATATATTCATAAAAGTTAACTGTACATTGTAAAGCCATTCCACGTATTTCATTTACAAAAATAGCTGTCAAATTATGTTCTATAATTCTCCTTTACTACAAATATCAGCGTGTGTACATTATAGTGTCTGCAGCAATTAATCTCATGCATCAACTATCTACACCGGTGTACTGCATAACACACGTTTTCTCAGTATGATGTCTGTTGTATAACCTCAGACAACACATTAATCAATAAATTTACCCGAACTAGTACATGCCGAATGCTCGATCACAATCATTTTCAACTTAAGTCGTAATATCAAGCAAGTAATTTTCCAAGTCAAGTGTATGTTGATGCACCAATAATGTGCATTGGAATATTGCATTTCAAAAATACTTTAGTTTCAGCTAATTTGCCGTACATTATTCATTATCCATCTAATTGACTTCCCGTGTTCCAAACTGATTGTAAATAATTAGTCAAATCAATCATCTTTTTTTTACTGCACAGAATGGTTTTTAGAATGCTAAATGATGAACAACTCAATGAAAGCATTTAATTTTACGAAAGCGTGCGACATGTGTATGTAGATTAGTTTAGCGGAAATTCATGAATTCTGTTTACTACTGCAAATTTCGTTGTGGTTGTGACATTCCAGGAAAATTTCAGTATTATGAATTATTGGTGTGATTTGATGTTGGATTCAAGAGGATTGCTCTATACTATATAAAGAGATCGCCGAAAATAGAAATAATTACTTCTCAATTCACATTCCTCCAAGTAATTTCTACAGTTCAGCTTTTATACAGTGCAAAAATAAATTTGCAGGGCGAATTCTCATTGACTTATTGTCCGGAATGAATCAGTCACTACTAATTTGTTTCTCTGTAGCAATTATTGCAATTGCACAAGTTAATGGTAATTATAAAATAATTTTGCATTTCGGTTTGTTCCTTTAAAAGATTAATTTTTTAAGTAAGTAAGCTCACGATCGGTTGAATTTTGTGATGTTTCCTAAAATAAATAGGGGAAAGTGGAATCTGCTCATTTTATGGTGCGGAAGGTGAAATTCCTCCAGGCTGGCCAACTGCTTGTGACGAGGGATTCGACCGATTTGCAATGAAGGGCGCGCATAAAACTCTCCCGTGCGGTACTCGAATTCGTGTTCGAAACGTCGGCAATGGTAAAACCGTAGACGTCACAATCAATGACAGAGGTCCGTTCACTCCTGGAAGAATTGTCGATTTAACGTATGGCGCTTTTGGACTTGTTGAAGATCATGACAGAGGACTATTCGACTGCGACTACGAAATTTTGTGATTAGGTAAAAGGTCAAAGTATGCTGATGTAGTTTTTACCTTGTGATAAATGCTGCTACTGTTACTCTAATTACGATCATGCAATACATATATAAAAAAAATATCTGAAAATTCATCTATAATTAAGTATACTTTGTGTATAATACATATAATAAGTGACCGAACTGTCTTGAATTAAAAAAAATATATTGTACGTTCTCTGCTTAATTCATCATATTTTGGCAGTACAAAACTATTACTTTTGAATAAAGAACCAAGGTCAGTAAGTCCCTGAGTTTGAAGGACACAGAGCAAGATCACGTGATTTAATCAATCCTGATACTAAAATACCGTACCACACCCATATACCCCAGATAATATGCATATGTAATATGTATATGTATGCATGTGCCGTTCAGTTCGATCAAATTAAAATGGAAAAAATAATAAGCTCCCCAAAAAGTATAATTAGATTTTTCTTGACGTAAAACCAAATCGGACTGAAATCCCACAATTAGTCATTTATTTGTACATTTTGAATGGATACATAAATCCTGATATTCATCCTTTGAATACATAGTTGTACAAAATAATTTTCCCTCCCCCTTTCCTATAGAATTTGACAATAATTGAGTTAATCGTTAATTCCTTTATGATATAATTTTGATCGCTCCCTTTAAATATCGACGTTGAGAAAAGCGTACTACCATTCTCTTCTTCGATTGTCATGCATTTGCAACGTGTCAAAATAAGTTGAATCGGCACGAACATTTAAATTGTGTTACTGTCTGCCTACATACTTAATTTTTAGGAAAGAAAAGAGAAAACGACAGCACTGCTACTGTCCTTTTCTTTTCCCACCTTCATTAAAAATGGCATTCTACATGCATATTGTGTGAAAATAGTCTAAAAGCAAGTACTATTACAATTACGCACAGAAAAACTGGAAGAAAAATAAACCTACGCTTATGTAACGAAGTGGATATTATGACAGATAAAGCTACCAAAAATATCTTTTAGTTATGATTAAGGTAGAGTGTGTGCTACCTCGAATCGCTCTTAAATTTTCATATAGTTCGTTGCCAGCATCTTTTAAAATCCTTAACTATTCTACATTTCCCCAGTTGTCATTTTGTTGACCCAATTGGTGGTTTTAGGAAAGTTACATGAAGGAAAGCAAAACAATTAACTTTGACAAAAGTAAAAATGTTGGAAATAAACAAGCAGCCCCTCCAACTCAGATCTTTACGTATTTAATGGACCCTTCAAGTAAATTTCTTAGAAGGGTGGGAAGAGCTGGAGGAAGCATTGGCTTGAACAATTTTTCTGACGCTTTCACTAAAAACAGTAACCAACACTCAAACTTTTTGTACGTTTACTTCTGGTATGCTTATTGTTTGCTATTGGTTCCATTTCGCTTCCAAAAGGTTGAGGAAGGAAAGTACGAAATTCGTCGGTGGTTTCCACAACAGGTATATTCCACACCTATATTATAAGATGTTTGGTTATTTACAAGGTTTCATTCATGTTCCGTACTTCCTTACCAACACCAACTAACATATAGGTTCTATGCGGATTCTCTAACTTTCTATCGGTCATCAGATTATGCACGAGTTTACGCTCCGTGCTATCAAAAATAAAAGGCGGCGACCCAATTTCATTTTTTCTGATGTTTTGCGAATGCTCAAGCTTTGTTTTCAAAATGACCGTATTTATACTGTTTTGGACGAAAGGATCGGCATTTGAGAAGCTCGTAAATTTTTTAAGTTGTCATGATTTGGTACCTTATAATCCGTACAAGGTGATGTTCTGCAAAATAACTTATTTCATTACATTTGTCGATGGTATAATGTTTCTTAAATTAGTTTTGCCAATAATTACAAATTATTTTTGGGAGTAGATGGAGTCAATCAAGTCAATTACGATTTTCTGTGGCGCATACGCAGTTTTAAGTTTTCTTCGCATGTTGTTCGGATCATCCTTCATACACTACTGGGACTGGTCGGCTGCGGTAAGTAAAATTTACTTTCGTGTATTTTGTTCATTGGTCGATGACAGATTAAGTAGATTCGTTGAAATGTAAGTCACCTTCTTGAATAATAAAAATTATTTTATTTATCATAGTGGATATATAGGCGCCTTGTTGCAGAAGCCCGATACACCTTTTTCCTCTCGAATTCCACAAGTTTGAGCGCTGCACCGACACTGGACGAGATCACTCCATCTGACACATTTATCGCCATTGTCCAGGGACTTTCTTTGCAAAGTCGATTCATTACGGGATTCTTTGTTGACCTGTGCCTTTTGGTTCATGTTGTGTCATTGTGGGCGCCATCCTCAGGCTTTACGAAATACTTGTACTCACAACTGTATGAAATAAGAGGCGGACACTCAGATAAAGAAGACCATGACGTAGGAGATTCTTCAATCAGAGCAGAGCTAGACATGATACTTAAGCAGTTTGAGGCTCTGAAAACATTATCTATTTTGATCGGGGAGTCCATTGGGGATGCAATAATGCCGTATATGGGAGAAGCATTGTTTTACTATGCAATATACTTCGATAGTGTGGTGATGACCCCGGATGTTGTAACAAGGCTCGTGCTAATGTTTTTCTACATTTCAGCAATTTGCATACTCATGTTTTCCGCAGAAATTGTTCGACAGGTTTGACTAGCATAATGATTAGTTCGAATTTTCTGAAGTTCATAAATATTATTCTCATAATGCTGATGCGGATATCGGAATTCATCATTGTTTTGTAGATGCGCTGGTTTAAAACATGGTTGAGTCATAACCGTCGGCTAGCAATTATTGAGCAAAATCAATTGGCAGTGGTACTGGACGATTTAGCTCAGCATAGTGTTGGCGTTACAGCGTCTGGCGTTTTCACTATCAACTATTCTTTTGTTGGAACGGTAAATAATTAAACTAAATAATGATTGAACTGTTCTTATCATTATGAAAATAAGTTTAACATTATTTGTGTAAAGTCTAACCAGTATGATAAAAATTGCTAATGATTGCAGGTTGTTAGTGTTCTTATCACTTACTTCATTATACGGCTGCAATCAGCAAGCGTGGTGCAATAACACATTTCGTTGTGAACGCAAAATTGGGAATTTGTAAACATATTTAACATACGTCTGTATGAATGGAAAAGCGTTATGCAAATAAATTGCGAGTAGAATATGAGTTTGCATGAAAGAATTATTTACGAGAGATAATAATTTTTGACAGGTTGTTTTCAAATTGTAAATGAATTTTTTGTGTGGTATGCAAAAAATGCCAGATTGATTTTGGATCTATATTCCATATTTTTACGTCTGAAATAACAATTATTTTATTGTTGAAACATTTGTTGTTTACTAATGAAAATATTTATTTTGGGTTTCTTCCTCGACGTAATATTTACTACAAAGTCCAGAAAATGATTAAAATTAAACAATAAAACGTTGAGATAGATAAAGGATAAAGGGTTGGGCCTTAAGCTGAAGATTCGACCTGGTAATGGAATGCAATGTTAGCGCTTAATTTGTCTGTACAGATGTTATCAGTTATCATCAAAAAATATTATTCACATAATATAACAGATTTCTTTTAAGCAAAGTATAACGTACTTGGCTATTCCTAAACGGTAATGCTTTACCTAAAGTTTGCACCTCTGGTTTACGACTCCATGCGCATATTATATGAAAACGACTGCTAATTATGCTTCAAATGCAAACTATTTCATACATTAATACAGCAACAAACAACAAATCATCAGCTAGTTCAATCTGATGTGAATTGTGCATGATTATAATCAATGTGAAACGTTTATTAATAACAAAATAAATGCTCGCTAAATGAAACAATAGAACTTTGACTGGCTCAATTGTAATACAAATTACTGCAATAACCAAACAATAATTTTTCACAAGTTGCTCAATACTTGCTTAAGAAGGACAGGTTTTCTATACCCGCAGATGACAGCCTTTAAATAGGTATCTGATGTCATCATTTGTGCATTAAGTCATAAAACTAAATTGTTAGTTATATTTAGTTTCGTACTTTCGTATGCTGTGCTAGTACATACTTTTTTGTTGCAGAAAATCAATACATCGATGATTTTAACAATGGAGTGTTGACATTGAAAAATGTACTCACAGAAATATATAAATGTGGTCTAATTTCTCGATTCATAATTAAAGGTTGTAGTTTGTAATCTTTGTCCTTCATCATCATGTTCTTCATCATTGCAGTGCCGTCTATTTCATCATTATAATTATTAGGTTTTCGTCAGAGAGGACGGGTATAATAGTTTTGTTTGGGTCTGTTAAATACATAGAGCTACATGAATCACATGTCATCGTTAATCATGAAAACGTATAAAATGAAAGCTCCAATTGTAAAGAAAATGGTTGGAAAAGTGCAACCTGGTAAAGCTACCCCATTAAAATTCCCAGAGAAAATGCAAAGTTTCTCTCACGGTGACCGTAACAGTCATTTCAACTTACTCTACGTGTACTTTAGATTTTCTTTCGTTTTTCTATGCTCCCCTTTCCGATTTCAAAAACGAAAGGATGGAAGTTTTGAAATTTATCGCTGGTTACCTCAACAGGTATAATTTGCAAAAGTAAAATAAATCACCTTCAACCTTTGTCGAACCTCAAGTGCACCCTGCTTCATTAGCATGTAACATAATTGAAGTTAAATTGAACTTGACTCCAAGGTACAACTATATAATTTATTCCATAGGTACTTTGTGGACTGGCAAATGTTCTTGCAGTGCTTAAAACTGTTACCGCTTTGCGAGAAGCATTGGGGAATATGAAATTGGGTGAAAATAGTCCGTTATCATATCTCCAACTGTTCAGCAGAAGTGGTGGAGTAGTATATGCTCTAGCCCTTTACATGGGTTTCTGGTTTAACAGCCAATCTTACTTGAAACTAATACAGTTTCTTGATGACAATCCGTGCCTTAATCATTCAAGAAGACATTGGGTGTGTAGCAGAATTGATTTGTAGTGTTTAGAGAGTTAAGTCTAATTTTGTCTTTTCTGCTGCTTTCCAGGTTCTGTCAGCAGCCTTTGCTGTCTTGCTGTGCTCAACTTACAGCGTATTCACGCTATATTATGGCACATTTAGTTTACTCCAGAGCTCTAACTGGTCTCCATTGATTTGGTTCCAAAAACTTGTACTCGAGTCCCGTTATACGTTCTACTTTGATTCCAAGATCTATGCGCAATCATCCTCGCAACCTTTTCCCATGAACGTTTCAAATGTGATTTTTGCAGTAGCAGAAGTGTTTGGATTGCAATGTCGTCTTTTTTCAAGCTATTTTGGTGACCTATGTTTACTCATTAATGTGCTATCCTTGTATATCCCGCTGTCAACGTTTACATCTCTAATTTATTCAGAGATGGTTGTTAGCATAGGTGAAAATAATTGCAAAAAGAAAGAAAATGCGGCTGAGTTTTTTATGATTCAATATGATCTCAAGTATTACAAAATACAAGACGTGGAAGGCAAGATTAAATGTTTCGATGCATTGAAAACGTTGTCTGCGTTGATTGGGAATGCTGTTGGGAATTTGATTTTGCCATTTTTGTTGGAATCGCTTTTTTACTACTCGAGGTCTTTTCATGAAATTCTGGTAACGCAAGATGTTGGGAAGAGGTTTAGACTCTTGTTTTATTTCACAACAACTTCAATTATTATTCTCCTTTCTGCTGAAATAATTCGACAGGTAGGTATGTTTATGCTTAATTCATTACTACTTGTAAAATTAGTGTAAAATTTGTATTTTTTAAAAGAAATTGATTCTTTCAGATGCGTTGGTTTAAGCACTGGTTAGGAGAACAGGTAAAACTGATTGACAAAAATCTATTTGCATCTATACTACTTGATTTAAAGTTGAACAAAGTTGGGATTTCAGCGGCCGGAATGTTTCCCATTGACTATAGCTTAGTTGGAGCAGTAAAATATACTTTAAAATTAACAAAACTCTTTCAAAAATGTACGAAATATAGGAATATTATCTTAATATGTAATGTAATTTATTTTTGGAAAGGCAGCAACCCTGAGTGTGACGTTTTTCATAGTACGTTTGCAATCTTCAGACGAGTAGAGGACATCCCCATTTTTGTAAAACTGGAGTAAAATATTATTGTTTGTAATCTTAAAGAGGTCGTTTAGCTTGGTAAGGGAAGCTTTTCAACAAGATGTCTTGTAATTTTTCCAGACTTTCCTTTGGGAAGCTCATCAACAATGTATAGACCACCACGCAACTGCTTGTAGGAGGCTAGATTTGCTGGAAACAGATTTCAACACAACACAATAAAGACGTGGTGTAGACATGCATTATTTTTCATAAAATTCATTTTTATAAAGTACCGTTTGCAAACTCCTTGATTTCTTCTGCAAGATCATTCCTTTCTCCTAAATGTGGATGCACGGTAACAAGAGCACGAGGCACGTTTCCACCAGCATCTGGTATTCCAATTACACAAACTTCATTCACTTTCGGATGCTTTCCTATTACATTTTCCAGCTCAGTAGGAGAAATCTTCATAACACAGAAATAAAAGTCAACATATATAACTTATCTTGGACTTCGTTGGATGTTGAATGGTAACGACAAGTAGCTTACGTGGTCATTGTAATACTTGAAAATGTCTTTCGATCTGTCTACCAAGTAGACCCAACCATTACTATCAAAATATCCAACATCACCGGTTCTAAAGTAGCCATCAACGATTGCTTTTTTGGTAGCCTGTTTAAGTTCATTGTTTTCAAATCATGTACTTGCAAAATAAAATCTACATGAGATTTTAAATAATTTATTTCAAAATGTCCATGATCACCTCTGGGTTAAGCAAGTACGAGTGAAATAGCCCAGGGGTTTTTACAAAAATCTCCCCTTTCTGATTTGGCCCTAAAACCTCTAGTGTCTCGGGATCTCTAATTTCAAGATCAGTTTCAGGATACGGCTTCCCCACAGAAAAATCAGGGAGGTCTGGGTGCATACGAATTTCATTAAAAGATAAACTTGCGACTTTGGATGATAAAGTAATAAACTTTTATTTGTCAATGAGAACGAAAATTTATTTACCTCGCATGCTTGGAGTCACTCTCTCTTGTTCATCTTTTAAAACGGCACTAGTTGTACAAATCATAACTTCTGTCAGACCATAAGCCTGATTGTATAAATGAGAAGAAATCATGTTTGTAATCAAATTTGGTCAGAATTATTTTTCTGTAAGTTACAATATTATATAATTGATTATAATATTTAGATTAAGAACTAACCAGCACAATGTCCTTTAAATTTGGTAATTGAAACAGTGTTTTTCGAATGGATGGTGTGATCGGTACACCACCAGAAAATATTACCTCAATACTGCTAAAATCATATCCTACTGCTGCAGGTCCTGCCATTGATACCAGGAACGTCGGAAAAGCAAATGCTAATCCAGGCTGTATTAAAATAATTGACAAATCAACATTAAAATACTATACACGAGTTTTTTTTACATGAACATGAAAGTACAAATACCTTATATTTTGCAGCAGTATTAAAAATATTCTCTTGTGTAGAATTCGATACGACTACAGCAGTTGTACCACATGCTAACATAACCAAGCCGATCGTTGTACCACTAATATGGGTTGCCTTTGTTGCAACGAGATTCGGCTTGTTTCTTGCCCAAGGAATTCGTTCCATGAGACGATTTTGATAAAGCATATTTCTATGAGTGTGAACAGCTCCTTTGGGAAGTCCTGAAAAATTTGAAGCGTATTTTGATGACACTATTTTCCCATTCCTTTAAAATTCATTAACTTTTGACGTACCGGTAGTGCCACTGGTACAGAGAATGATAGCAGGATCATCTTCCGTCACAATTATTTCGGGGCAATCTGAAAAATGTGCAAGGTCTCAATCAAACATGCTTTACTTAGGCTGGTATAAATACTGAATCATAAAATTGCGAGCCTTGCTCGAACTGCTCTCAAAAGTAGGTAAAAGTTATTAAAAGTAAAACTGCTTAATCACCAGAGCCATCATCGTCTTCGAGGAACCCTTGAACCGACATTAATCCACAAGAGTTATGTTTCACTGTGATAACATGAACATCCCATTCGGAAGCACTCGCAACTTCCTTGCATAAGGTACTCGCTTCTTCCTCACAAACTATGAATTTTACTTGAGATTCCTTTACTCGAGACAAAATAGTGTCTATAATAATTTTTAGAAAAACCGTTGCATGAATGTTCTTTTTATATATATTATTGCTGATAAGGTGTTGTTAGTCTTTGAAATAAGCTAATAATAGGGTATATTGAGATTACTATAGTCATCATCTGGGTACGATGCTCTCATGACTCCATTCGCTCTCCAAACCCCTGTCAGCAAAATGCTTAGTTTGCACAAATCTCTGACCATATAGATCACAGTATCACCTTTTTGCAAGCCAAGCTTATGGAATGCACTTCCGATTTTCTTTGTTTCCTCTTCGAAATCTCTAAAGTACCGTTTTTCTTCAGTGAGACCGTCAACCTATTTAAATTTTTAAGAAACGTTTTATGCCTACCAAATTCTGAGGATTTGCATGGTGTCTTTAATTATTGTGAGTGTATTTTACCATCCAATGGCTGCATCCTTCTTGAGCATGTTGTCTTGCCCTTGCCAAATAATATTCGGGGAGAGTTTTCTCATTTACTGATTTCAACTCTTCGAATTCTGACTTCAAAACTGACTTACTCATGACGATGTAGATTTTGAAACTTGTGAATTAAAAAAGGTCAGACAGACGTATAGTACAATGTACACAAGTGTACAGATAACTCCAAAGAGCACCTGCAGAATGATTTATACGTGCAAACAAGGTAAGGTATGTGTGAAAGCTGAGATGCTTTTGGATTCCGAGCTAATCCTTTGTGATAAAAAAGCAAGGTTGACTCCTTTTATACAACCAATCGAGGTCCAGAGTCAGGTATTGTGTGACAGTGTGACATAGGCAAAACAATCATTGCGGTTAATTCAGTCTAGAGTCTAGACTAGTAGTCTTCTTGTACCAAGCAGAACCCCAGTTAGACATACATTGAGAAGAATGCCTAGTTGCAACATAGTTTATCTGATGCTCAATACATGCAAACATTGCAAAGTATTAACGTAAACGTAAATATTTCTAACTTTATGCGTGTTAAATAAAATAAATGGAATAACCAAAAAAAAAATCATTTTTTATAATCTCCCAACACACAACAAAGTGTATTAGACTACAGGGGTGTGAACTCAAATATAAGAATTTAGTTAGATTACACCTATGCACGAATTTGGGTAATATCCGATACATAGGTACACAAATCTAATGATGGCAATGATGAGGAAGTCCGGTAATAAGAAGGTTGAACATTAAAACGAAATACAGAAACAAACAATAGGACAAGTTCTGTATAAACATAACACTATATAGACGCTTTTCATTTATCACGTTCATTGCATAAGTTTTTTTATAGCGAGATAAGTTACTTATACTTGCTTGTAATTCAGATTGAAAAAAAGCACGTGATGGGTTCGTGAACGTGCATGCATGTCTAAATATTTGTAAAGGAAACTGTCCCTTTTTTCAGATTTGATAATAATTATAATTATAGAGATGCTCAAAGGGTTGTCATCTTGCTGCTTTTGAAAAGTTCTCAAGGTTGAATTGTGTTGGGATGTTTATTTCATAATTCCTGACTATTAAATTCTTGAAAAACACTACGTGTTTTATCAACATTATATTTTAAATACACTTGTGGCAAGCACTTAGGGCTGAAAACTTGATAAAAAATTAAATTAATGACTGTGTGAAATCAGCATGAATTATTTTGTTTTGATCATTTTTACAACATCACACTATGACAGCTTCAGTATTTAAAGTGTCATTAGAGCAGCATTTAAGGTTTTGCTTATTCCTGTGCGAATTTATTCAATTCAAAATTATACATTAGCATGCAATATCGTAATCACAATCGCAAAGAGGATTAAGAAATTTGAAGTTTTTCAACAAGCTGTCGTGATATTTTCCCTGTTTTTCCTTTGGGTAACTCTTCAACAATGTAAACGCCTCCTCGTAAGTGCTTGTACGTTGCCAGTTTTCCTAAGCATTGTTGGGAAAAAGTAAGTATGTATTATGGTTGCAAAAGTAATATAATGACAATGAAAAATTGTCTTCCCGTACTTCTTACCATTTGCAAATTCTTTAATTTCGTCAGCTAGCTCTTCCTTTTTATCAACCTGCACTCCAGCATGAATTCTAACAAATGCTCGAGGTACATGACCACCTTGATCAGCAACGCCTACAACGCAAACTTCGCTGACCTTTGGATGCTTCCCAATGACATTTTCCAGTTCAGT
>JAQIWO010000728.1:0-12575 GCA_034695405.1 Entomobrya muscorum | reverse complement strand
ACTAAGATCATGCTAGCAACTAAGAGTGCATTATGAATTCCACATACATACTCGCACCGTACGCACACGACGAGCAAGGCGACAGGAGAACAGTAAGGAACAAGCGATAAGCATATTATGCAAATCATAAAAGTTGATGCACAAGCAACCAGGAATGAACAATGAAACAATTATATATTTGTTAAGACATTCTTACATACTCCATAAACGAATGGAACCATCATCAGAGCTTATTACAAATATATTTTAGGACACATAAATAAATTTGCATAATGGTAAATCGGAAATCCGAACACCATCAAAAAACCAATATGGAAAAAAGCGAAACTTTATTCTAAAAAGCGTCGCAACTCGTGGAGTGGAAATGAGGACGAGCTCGCCTCTTCTTCTTTACTCTGGCCATGAACTCCAGTTCATTTACCAGAAGTTATTCCACAAATCAACACGTAGTTTACTCTCAAGTGAGAAAATCTATATCTGTGATAATCTCTGATAAACTTTAAGTTTCGACTTGCACACAGCTTTCAGAACTTCGGTTCAAGTTAAGATAATTTCCAAAGTTTTCGGAAATCATCACAGCGTCTACTCGGTTGAGGGAGTTTAGTGTTCTTGTGAACTACTGGAATTTTCCGTACATCACCTCAACCTAAAACGTAAGCATTTACAATCATTTCTCTGAAGAAGATCATAATTTATTCTCACGTTACCCTAGTCTTTAAATTGACGCTAATAGTGCCGTGTATTGCCTACAGTTTCTCTACTGAATCATCTCTGAGGATTCCAGGTCTAATCCAGGAAACTGTCAGCAGAATACTTAGAGTGGTAGGTATCGAAATAATCAATTATATATTTAATTATTTCCGATTCATATTCACCAAGTGCGAAGATAAGAGATTCGGTGTAGCACTACAATTCTATTCATAATTTTAATGGTGAACTTCTCGTTCTCATTATCGTTGCAGCCACTTTTTTCCAGATCTAATTTTTGGTCATAACGGGAGATCGACACTCCTAGTCTTGATCGGCATCTCGACATCCACCTACCACCTGCCCACTCTCACTTGCGTGAATAGCAGCTCGTATTACCCCTCCACCTCATCCTACCAGAGCAACCTCTCCAGTCAAAGACAAGATCGGTTCGAGGTAGATAAGTTATCAATTGTATAATTACTATTGTGTTGGGTTACGAGCGTTTCACGTAGTTGTGGTATCATCGGTGGTGTTGACGGGTCTCCGTCTTCACCCGCATTGGGTTCTTCGGGGATTTACGTCTACCTTGCGGCCTCCTGGCTAGAGAAGACGAGGGGCATATCGGGAATTCGGGGGGTCTAATATAACCGGGTTTCCGGTTTCATGCAACCACTAATTACCACGACTATTGCTTCATAGTTAGGAATTAGGGAAACAAATATTATACCAGGTACAAATATACATTTGCTCAGATCATCTCCGCCACATAAAGTCGGCTCGCCATGATGACTGATGAATAAGTCACAGGCAGATAGAGAGTGAATCCTGAGTGATCACGTTATAGTAATATAACCATATACGCATTAGCTAAGATAAGATTAAATACTTTCAGTTATCTTTCAAATATTCCTAATCTTGTGAAGGTATGAGCTCATCCTGAAAAAGGAACTATTTTCTATAAAAGTTAATTATATAATTGCGAAGATATCAAACTAGAATAATGAATATAAAGAATATGTAAGCAAAGGTTTTTCGCGCGATACAAGTTTCCTTAGAATAAATATACAAATATATATTTACCTTTTCAATCAAACTATTGTTGTGTGTGCATGCCATCAGCTTATTAACCTGCACTGTGTTTTTGATTCTCACTCTTCATAAAAGCCATATATAAGCTCATATAAAATCTACATTGTATACTATTTGCGTGTAAAGGTAGGGTAAAACCCAGCACCCCTTTACAAGGTGGCGATCCCGACCAGTCTTAAACTCAGATTTTTCGAAATCCTGTTTAGGAAAAGAACTTGGTGTAGAACCGTTTAACAAACAAAATTCATCTTTTTGATTTTATAACGGTACAAGAATAGTATATAAAGTAAACAGAGAATCAATCAAAACACGCAGTAAGCGCTACAGGCAGAGCTGAAAAATTCACAACAACAATTCTATACTTAAACAGGTGTATATAAATAGGCAATTAGAAAATCGTTATCTCAAAAAAACAAAGCAGTAGAAAAAGCACATTCTAAAAATCTGGGTAAAAGTGGCACTAAAAGAAAATTTTCGAGCTAAAAAGGCTCAAAACAAATAATACACAAGAACTGATACCAAATCACCGCCATTGCGCAGAATTGGTACATTCTCAAAATCTCCCCATGAACTGGGAGTTAGCACTACAAGCAAACCCAAACCATTGGATTTTTGCATACATACTTGGAAACTACTCCGAAAGTTCCGGAATTCCATTCGGTACTAGATTTAAACTTAAACAGACAGTCGAATATGAAGAACTTATCCATCTAAATACGTACAGGGTTTATCAGGATAAATACAACAGATTGCATTATATCACGTTCTCCGAGACAGAACAAGTAGAAGATTTTTGCGAAACAGCGCAAATAACACAAAACAGAGTTAGAACCCATCTCAATCCTAGCTTTCCTAGATGCAAAATCGTCAAACTATTTCCTGACGTAAGAATTTGCAATCACTTCATTTATTGCTTGCCAATGACACAAAGTCAGAGGAGAGCACCAGCTTAAAAATAATAATAATAATTTTCCAAACTACAAAATATATAATAAAATAGGTGCATAATACATAACCAATTCCAATAAATTCAAAACTAAACAAAAAACTCAATTATATAATTACTTTAGTTCATTCCGCAAATTAAGGTATATGTACAACGAAGGTAGAACAACTAGAAGCAAGACAAGTAAACTCAATTACTCACACCAACAGCTACAGACACAGGGAAGAAAAGTGGTAGCAGTTGAACTAGAACAGGCAACGGCATATATGTCTCTGCCAATAGGTAACGAGAATACCATACCTCCTCCGAGTACCACTGGATCAAGCGGTGAGGGGGACGGAAATTTCTCCACTCCCCATATACCCAGAGGAAATACTCTAAATAGATCACCAACTAACACACCAGGATCTAGGGCAAATATTTTCGCTCATACACAAAGTATAAACACAAACAACGGAATACCAGAGATAGATATTTCACAAGATACACCAAATATGGCACAGGTAGTCACTGAAGCTGTTGGCACTTCAATGGCCACACTTCCTAGAAATAATGCAAACGATGGTGCGATAATTCCACCGACAAATGCCAGGGATCATGTTGCCAAAAAGAAGGGAAAACACTTTCCCCCACAAAATCCTCCGATAGACTTAGATAGGCCTCATTTTTCTGGTGATAGTAGAAATAACGAGCCTTTCAGAACACAAAGCTCGAACACAGCAAATAGATTACTATTTGGGACACATAATACGGCTGGCATTACGCCTCAAAACCCTCCAAACCAGAGAGTAGCATCACAAGATTGGTATGATGATGATGATCTCGAAGATGATGATGAAGAGGTAAATCATAGGCACATGCATAACACCGCGCAAACTAGAACTGGAACACAAGGGTGGGGCCCACCACCTATCCCTCATCAAAATCAGGGTACCAGAATGTCTCGAAAAGACAATTACGAAAATAATTATATAATTAGCTCGGGCGCAATTGCAGATAGGAATAGGGTAGAACAGATAAGATTAGGCGTGCAGAACATGCATACTGACTCACATGCAACAAACAATCATCAATGGCAAAATGGACAACAACAACAAGTAGATACATGGTCACATCAGACAAATGTCTCCTCAAGGCAACCAAACCCATTTAGACCTGCACAAACCCATTCCACAAATTACAATACCGATATGCTAAACGCATCTACTAACGGCCAAAATGGATCAAATGAGTATCCACCCCAAGAAAACAATTATACATTTGGGCAAAATCGAGATGGTGGATCAGCACAAGGTCAAAACAGAGCATTAGAATCACAGTTGCAATGGCTTCAACAAGAAGCACAAAGAATAGCACACGTGCTTCAAGCACAACGTCAACCAGTACCAAATACATACATACCTCCAATGCAGGCACCACAGGCGCATATACATGGGAACGGTAACCCTTTCCCGTACGCTCATCAGCACCAACCATACGGAGCCTCAAACTTTCCATCGGTAAATAAATACATAAAAAAGATGGAACCACCAACATTTTCGGGTAGAAAGGAATCAGCCTTTGATTACCTACAAAATCTGTCAAAATTCAAAAATGGTACTAGAATCAGTGATCATGAACTCATTAACGGTATAATCCCATACACGCTAAAGGGTGACGCATACTCTTGGTACCTAACTGAGCAAGAACTTCTTCCCATTCGCTCCTTTAGTGATTTCGTAGATAGGTTCAGAAAACACTTTCAATCATATAATTACATGACAGATCTCAAGTGGGATCTGGAAAGAAGATCTCAGGGAGAAAACGAACCATTAACGCAGTACATCAGCAAGATTTTAGAGTACTATCGAAGACTGTCAAAGCACGTAAATGATAATGAAGTCATTAATAGACTCATCCGAGGGTTAAACCCTACTTACACACCATTCTTTCGGAGTGCACACCAGTTTTTCACACTTTATGATTTTAAAAGAGAAGCAGAGGTGGTAGACGCACAAATAGCAAGAATGGATGGCTACAAGCCACCAATTATGAGAAGCGTAGAACCAGACCTCATGCCAACAGGCAGAAGAACAAACAGCGACCCATTCAGGGACAGGGAAAAATCATGGGACAGAAGGGGTAACGATACTTACAGGTATGATAGGTCTCAGAGCAGAGAAAGTTTTAGGAGTAGGCCTTACGATAAGCCATACAATAGCTACAGGAACGATAGGTCCAGAGAGTACTCTAGAGACTACTCCAAAGATAGATTAGATGACAAGTCCAACGACAAATCAGCCGACAACTCGAAAAACTACAAAATATATAATAACCCACAAAGAAGCAGGGAAAACTCTCAAGATCACAAAACCCCTTCCACGTACAATAATGCGGGAAACACTGAAAAAAATAGATCCCGTGAAACTTCAGAACAAAGAAAAGTTGGTTTCGACGATCAAACAAATAGAAAAAAAGACGACGAAAAGAAGAATGATACATACAGGTCACGATCAAGGGAAGGCAATTTAGGGAACTCTAGAGACATAAGGTCACGATCACCCACCCCATATGATGAAAGGAGATGCTTTAATTGCAACGGCAGGCACTTGGCAAAAGATTGCACATTACCGAAAAAGAACTCGGGAAACGGGCCAGGCCCGAGCCGACAGAAGTAGTGCTCGGGCCAGACGACATTGCAAGTGTCATAAATGTTCTCCTCATAGAAGACAAACGGTCCATTACGCAAGTCAAGGTGTTCGGGGAAACATACCCCGCAATGTTAGATATAGGCAGCAACAATTGTATAATTGGAGACAAAATAATAAAGAAATTAAAAGAGGAAGGAGTAGAAAGAATAGAAGAAAGAAGAAAAATTGCTGGGCTTTTTGGAGCTTCAGTACTTACACATGCGGCAATTATAGAAATAGATTTGAACGGTCATATCCACAAACAAAAATGCATTCTAGCACCAGGGTATTTAGAATACATAATATTAGGTAAAGACTACTTAAAAACAATGAAAATCGCGTTGTACGCAGAGGACGACACATACACTATTGGCAAAGACAGCAAAGACCCAATCCCATTCATACAATATGAAGGTTCATTTCTCAAGAATAATCATCTCATAGAAACTGACCCTTTGTCTGAGACTCATAATAATGAGATTGACGATGATAAGCTAGATGACTTTACACTCGCACTTGAGGAAGAGGTCACTGCTGCTGGAGAAATTCCAGGTCAGGTTTTATACAACTGGGCATCAGAATTTGATGAATGGCTTCAGGACGATAGGGATGAAGAAAGAGATTTAGAAAATCTTTTTCCAGACCGAGCTGATTTCCTTTTAATCCCACAAGAATTAGCCGAAGAAAAGAGGCAACAATTAAGAGAGACAGTAACCCCTTTTCTAGACATGTTCACAACAAAACCAGGACACTGTCAATTATACAAACATAGAATTGAACTCATTCCAGGCGCGAAACCTATACAAGCCAAATATATACCCATGTCAAAAGGTAAAAGAGAAGCATTCGATGAAACTTTTAACGACTTGCTAGAAAATGATATAATTGAGCCTTCAATATCTCCATGGTCAGCTAACCCTTTCGTAAAAGAAAAACCGGATGGTTCATTTCGTTTCTTAGTAAATTTCAAGCCGCTAAATAGCGTGTGTATCGCAGACTCTTATCCAATTCCATCAATAGACAATATTTTATCTTATCTTGGGCCAGCAAACTACTATACATCTGCAGATGCAAGTAAAGGTTATTTCCAAATAGAAATAGAAGAGGAGTCAAGACCGCTTACTGCGTTTAGATGCCATCGGGGTCTATACCAATTCAAGCGACTTCCCCAGGGACTTCAAAACTCCCCTTTTACTTTCCAAAAATGCGTAGATACAATTTTAGCTGACGCATTATACATTCACGCCTTCTGCTTCTTTGATGATAGTATTACGTTCTCAGAGACATTTGATAATCATTGTAAACATATCAAAGATATATTTGGTCGATTTTATGATGCAGGGTTTACTTTCAATCCATCCAAGGTACAAATTTGCCGGCGCAGGTTAAAGTATCTAGGATTTATTATAGAACCCGGTAAAATTTCACCAGATCCCGACAAAGTAGTCAGAATTAGGATGCTCCCATTGCCAAAAAACGTAAAAGATGTTCAATCATACTTAGGTTCTCTAAATTTTTACAGAAGATTTCTACCAAATTTCTCAGTACTAGCGTTGCCACTTTATCGCCTCACGAGCCCCAAGGTAGAGTTTAAATGGACCCAAGAATGCACTGAAGGTTTTGAAGCGCTGAAAAACGCATTAGCAGACTTCACGCAAGTGTATTTACCAGATTTGAATAGGGAATTTACAATAACGACAGATGCAAGCAGAAAAGCACTAGCTGCAGTGCTATCACAAGAAAAAGACGGAATTAGGTATCCAGTTTACTTTTCCTCACGAGCACTGAAACCTCCAGAAGCAAAAAGTTATTCCGTCAGTGAAATAGAGCTAGCTGCTATTTTGTATGGTATAGGAAAATACAGACAATACATCGAATTAACTCACTTTACAATAGAAACTGATCATAGAGCCATTTCGTTTTTACAAAAGTTAAAGGATCCGAGTGGTAGGCTGGCGAGATGGTTCATGATACTGCAAAGCTTTAAATTCACTATTTGCTATAGGAGTGGAACATCACCAGTTTTACGCACAGCAGACATGCTATCAAGATGTACGGAAAACATGGTAATAGAGTCATTGCCAAAAATTGATAGGGCTGAAGTAATAGAAGAACAGGAAAAAGACACATATTTAAAGAAAATAAAAGACACACTTTTAGGTCACTACAGTAACACAAACGCGGATGCACGCATGTATCAGTCAATTTCAAAAAGAGCATTACTTATCGACGATGGACTTTTACTTAGATACTTAGGGCCAAGAAATAAAATGTGGGAGTCAGAACAACTTTACTACCGAGTTTGGATACCACAAACTCTGATAGCTACAGTCATATCTACATTTCATGACAGTGACTTAGCTGCGCATCTTGGTCGGAGGAAAACATACCTGAAGCTAGAGCAAAGGGTTTTCTGGAATGGCATGTCGAAAGATGTAGAAAACTTTGTTTCCAAATGCATAAAATGCACACAATCACGAGTTCCGCATATACCACCTGTCCCAGGTCGACCAGTTAAACCAGAAGCACCATGGGAAACATTGTCAATAGATTTAATTGGACCATTCACTAAGTCATCAAAACAGAATAGGTCAGTTCTCGTCATTGTCGACAATTTTACAAAATGGGTTGAAATGTTCGCACTTCGAGAAACAAAAGCAAATAAAATAATTGTATATTTGAAGAAAGTGTTCCTATCCTACGGGTTCCCAAAAGTTGTAATTAGTGATAATGCAAATCAGTTTGGCTCAAACGCATATCATGATTACTTAAAGTCAGTAGGTATAAAACCATACTTCATTCCGCCTTACCATCCTCAGGCAAACATTACAGAAAGGTATAATAAGACAATAAAAGAAAAAATAAGAGCAACCCTAGAGAAAACTAACCAGTGGGACAAGTGCCTTGATGAAATTGCAGTTGCTATGCGCACATCTATTAATGACACAACGGGTTTTAGCCCAGCTTATTTAATGTTTGGTAGAGAACTACGATATCCATTCGACAACCTGCTGAACATAAACCTGTCTCGTGTAAAAGAGACAAAGGATTTACAAGAGCGCATGATTCTTGTACATGATATAGCTCGTCAAAATATAGTAGAGAGAACGCACAAAGCGCTTGAATACAAGAATAAAAAATGCAAAGAGCGCACGTTCGAGATTGATGATAGGGTATGGTACAAATCCCACATTCTATCAAGCGCAGACAAAGGTATAACCTCTAGCCTCATGCCAAAGCTAGAAGGGCCATATCGAATAACAGGCAAACTGTCAGATCATATATTTGACATGGAGCATTCAGAAACAGGGCAGAAGAACCTACGAGTACACATAAACGACTTGTCACCGTGTAAAGAATAAACAAAAAAAAAATCAAATATATAATTACATACATACACACAAATATACATTTGCAACCTTGTGTAAACAATTATATAATTAGAAAGAATAAGTAAAGCAACTTAATATAAATATTTATCAAATAAATTAGCCAAATATTTATACCTGTTGTTTTCAGGTAAACATGTCCTTCAATCCAAAAGTAACGTTTAAAAATTTCACTCTTCGAGCAGCGTATGGAGGAAGAGCAATTCCTGATGTAAATGATGAGAGGATAGACAACAACAGATATGAATTCCCAAAAGAATTTCGCGACATGAGAAAAGGAGGGGATAGAAATAATAATATAAATCATTATAGCGGATTTTACAGGACATACAAACAGGGAACCAAAAGAAATTTGTTTCATCGTGCTATGCAAGACAGTATAAGGGATGATAGGATTACACAAGAACAAGTAAAACGAGGTTCAAGTCTTTCAGCTCGATTCGAAAATTATAAGTCAATAGCGACAAATACAGATTGCTCTTCAGAAAACATGAATGAAGAAGAAAAAGTAAATATGAGAAAAGATGCGGAAACATGCATAAATAGTGAGCGTGATTTAATAGAAGAACAGTTCGAGGCAGGTAACATAACGACCATGCAACCAGTAAATATTAAAATTACAATAAAAAGATTTAAAATTGATAAGGGATGGATAGGGGCAAGAGAATTTCAACGGAAATATGAAATTACTGATGATAATAAACTGCTCAAGAAACACAAGCTTTTTTCCGAAAAATATAAATACGTACCACATAGAGTCATCGCTAAAGATAAAAAATGTCTGGTATGGGCGTTTGGTAAAAAAGGTATTAAACCTAGACCGAACGCTACATGGGATATGGTAGACAGAGTTTACAATAATTGGAACGATGGAAATTACTATTTCATCTCAAGACCAAGAAATATAAGAGTAGTAAAGAAAGAAGAAGTTTGTAATCTCTACCCGGAACCCCCTCTGGAAAAATTGAAAAAACTGAAAAAGCTTAGAGAAGAGAATAAGAAAAAATTTATAGATAAATGTGAGGCTGAAAAAACAATAAGAAAGAAAAAAGCAGAGACTTTGAGGCAACGATTTGATGTGAATGAAAATATGAAAAAGAAAAACCTGGAAAAAGAGTTCATCTATGGCATTAAAAAACGGCCTTTGCAGCTTTTATGTGACAGTTTAGAAGAACAAAACATGGTCGCGAATCCTTGCTTTCAAACACCAAATTTGATAGATATTGAGGCAGACACATATACTAATGATACAAAATTTCAAGACGCAAGTCAAATTATTGATAGCATAGAAATGGATATGACCAACACAAAAAATCTCAGATTCATAAATAATGAAGAACAAAAAACATATCAAATGGAACAACTACTTGACATGACGCATGAGCAGCTTGTAGAAATATTATGCCCTCTTACTAAAATTCACGAAACAGGTGAAGATTTATATACAGACATCACAAGCGATGAAAAAGGTGTTCACCATTTCCTACAATCCATTGATAAAGAAGGAATAATAAAATACTTAGCTGAAGAAGATTAGATGAAAGAATCAAAAATAAAAATCATGTATAACGCAAATATCAAAAAATAAATCTCTAAACAAATAAATATATAAATTTACTTCGCATTTATTTAACCCTAGATGAACCGTCATAAGAAAACAGCATTTATGGAAGCAAAAACAAGATGGGGCATTGCAAAACAAAGACCTCACGATCTCATTCCTGGATACCTAAAATGGAGAAAGGATATTAACAACAAACCACTTACACTAATACATCCTCACATAGACCTTATAAACAAATGGTCGCTTTCCAATACAATGCTCATTCATACACACCTACAAAATCCAAGAAAGATAATTTATGTAGATACTAAAGAAAAGTTAGAAGACATGATAGACAACTTTCAATGGTACAATGAATTCACAGTAGATACTAAAATGACCACACAAACTTACAGCTTATCGATTAGTATCATTCAAATATCCAATTTTGAAAGAAGTTTGAAATATTTTTTGAAATTTTGAAATATATATATTTGAAAGCCTTTTTTGAGGACCCAACAAAATTAAAGGTTTTTCACAGCTCGTCAGATATAATTCCTCTGCAGCAAAACTTCAACATATATACTGTAGGCATGATAGACTCACAAGAGGCATATACCGTCGCATTTAAAGACACAGAAAATATCTCACTAATAGATATGGTCAAAAAGCTTCTAAATATACAATTGGACAAAACAGCACAAATGACCGATTGGAGCAAACGACCACTTCATGCAGATATGTTAAAATATGCATCTGAAGACACTGATCTCTTATTTCAATGCTGGATAAAAATCAAAGACGAATGTAAATTTTTTGAGTTAGAACCATTTGAAAAAAGCAAAATAAACCTAAGCAAAACTAGCTGTTCACTTAAAAAGCCAACATCAGATTCATGCTGGAAGTCATATACAGACAAATTACCAGACAACCAAAAATCAATATTTTGCATACAAACACAAAAAGAACTGTTCTCTGCGATATTTAAATGGCGAGAAAAACTAGCAAAAGAAATTGATATTGAACCAGAGATCATCATGTCACAGCAGCAATTAGCCTTCGTAACTAGAGCTATGCCCACAAAGTTTAAATATATATTTAACAAAAACATGATACAACCAAGTAAACTTATACCCACTGAAACCGTTAACAGACTACTAAAAATTATCAAACGACACAAAACAACAATGTTTAAAAATACGGGGCCTACACAATCAACTAACGGTAATAATAGTAAACTTAGAAGCTGGGGAATAAACCCAATTGTTATATCAGATAATGAAATGAATACAAACGAAGAAATTAACTTTTATTCGGGACTGTCAATTCAACATATGGAAATTGATAGTTGTAACACGGACAGCAGTAACCAAACACTTGTAACTACAGATCTCCAAAATAAAAGTATTGCAGAAATGGCCATTTCAATGACCCCAAAAGCAATAAAAAACAGACGACATCGACAAAATAAAAAAAGGCGCACACAAACGTCTATGATAAGAAAACGAAGAGTAAACAAAAGTAGTAGCGTTGCAAAAAGAGTAAATGCATTTTTTAGACAGGCATTCAGATACAAACTAAATGAATCAACAATACTTGCGAATTTCTCAAAATTGCCCAACACTCTTAAAAACAAATAAACGCACCATAACACACGTAATAATTCAATATTCAAATTAAACTCTTCTAACATTTCAGATGAGAATTCATCGTTTTAGAGAATTAGGGCCAAACAAGGCAGGCAAGTGGATTATGACTAATTCGTATAGGAAAAAGAGACACCTAGTAGCATTTCCAGATGTCGATTTGATAGGGGACCCATCTCAACAACAAAAACTACAGGAAGTTTGGTACTTGTGTGACTACGTAAGCGTAAAATGGCAATGTAGGAGATTTGCAAGAAATAAACTAGAAAATAGATTAAGAAATGAACAATTTGCAACAATGCTCAGAAAAATGAAAACTGTTTTAAAATGTTCTCTCAAAGTATATACTCAAAAACAATATGAACAATTAATAAATGAACAATAAAAATTGTTTAAAAAAAATGCTCTGAATAAAATATATTTTCTCTTGAAGTAACCACTCCATTCATTAAAATGCCTTTAGATTGCACAACTCTTTGTTCGCTTAATGGCGTGTGGGACCACACCAAGCTGGCGGTGGGGGTGTTGTAAAGGCATAGACACACTTTTTATACACTTAAAGGCATACATAAATATAAGCATGTACATACAAGTACAATTCAG
>JAQIWO010000727.1:0-12582 GCA_034695405.1 Entomobrya muscorum | reverse complement strand
ATTTTTTTTGCTGAAAGAAGAGTTGAAAAATCTTGTGTGTAAGGCTTTACGTTAATTTTTTTTGAAATGACTTGTTATATAAAGACTTGTTGAAATCCATTGTGATTCACCCCTCATCAACATCATTACATTAATAATATTCTATGTAAACACATACATATATTATAGTATAGCACCAACAATAAAGTATTACGGTCAACAAGTTACATACCTACTTAAATTGAAAATTTCCATGTACAAAGTACAACTACCACGTGATAATAATTATAATTTACCTAATGTTTTTAGTCTAAAAAACAAACTGACGTCTGATGACCCAGAGAATATGTAAAAAGCGCCCATATCAATAAAACGTCATATATTTTTTGTGTGTGTTTAGTTCTCTAGCTATTTCTATCACAGTCGGTTATCACAAATTTACTCATTTCCATGAAGTTATATAGTTTTTTTTCGAAAAGTGTTTCTTCTTTCGAGCTTTCAAGTTGCTGGAAAAAATGTGTGTTTGATAATAAATGTATTTAAAAGAGTCCTTCTTGTTTCTTCAGTTTCATCTGCGACAAAAAATATGAAGATTACCATCTTTAATCAAATTTCATGGAAATTTTTTATAGCTTGAAATTTATAGGCGTGTACTAACCTCTTTCAAGATTTTATTAAAAAGTCTGCTATTCGCGGAGGTCTGTTCCTTCCGAACGTTTTTCCCCACACCCTCCTTTTTCGGAGAGAGCAGTGTTTTGGGAGATTGAAGTCCCCAGTGCACCGAGTAGACTGGGGTAAGCACACTAAAGTTCCAACCGGCATATAGCGCCTCTTGGAACTTTTCGTATTGAAAAAGTAAAACGAATAGTAGAAGTCAATTTATGCTTTCTTCATTTCGCCTTAGGTAACGATCACCAATAATCGCATTTCTTGGAAAGCTTATTATGTATTAATGACTTGTGTGATGTGCATAGTAGTACCTGTGAATTTCTTGTAAAGCCATATCCTAAGAATCTCTCATCGAATGGCGGGATGGAATCCGAACTAACGTAGAAAGGCTCGTAGAGATATGTCTGTGACAGCATAATTGGATGGGATACTTTCACCGGGCCGTCCTCCATATTTGTTGTCGTCCACCTACAAAACCGAGTCATTTGCCAAAAGTCAGTTAATTTCAGGTATTCTTTTCATACTAAAGTTGGAGCACTTTACTGCATTCAAAAAAATATGCTGAAACTAGCATGTATTTAGTTTTAGCCTGAGGAGGTCACGTACAACAAATAGTTTGTAGCTTTGTGTCCAACATCAAAAATTTTCCCGTGAAATTGCCTCGCCGCTCCCATATTGTAATCCGCAATAATTTCCTGCTTAGACTTGGGAAACGGCTGCGACTCATCCAACTCAAATGTCGGGATAACAAAGGCACATCTAAAAAACAAGAAGTAGCACAAGAAGAAGAAGAAGTAAGAAGAAGGGATTATTATTAATACTATTTTATTTTTTACAAAGTTTATGCTTCTTCTTCAGATTTGAGAATTATCATTCATCATGATATGCATTTCTTTTTCATAGATGAGCTAGCAGCTTCTACTACAATAGTCAGTCTCTCCACTCGACTCTTTTAAAATGTCTTACAACGAAGCTTCATATGCTTTTATAAATAAAATTTTGCTTTTCTTTCTGCCTTCTTCTTCTAATTTCTTTTCTTTCCCTTTCTCCTTTCTTTTTCTCTGATTCATGTTTAATTTCTAGAAGAAGGAAGAAAGGAAAGCGAAATTTTATTTATAAAAACCTCTATGAGCGGACGTTAAAAAAGATCATATTAAAAGAGTTGAGTGGAGAGATTTGCTTGTTGTTTTATTAATATTTAATTATAAATAAAAACACGGCTGGTTAGGATCATTTTCAGAGAAAAACGCTTTGGGGCCCAGAGCTCTTTCAGGACTCTTTCATTCCCACAATCCAAACCATAAAACTTTAATAACTTATCAAAAGCAATTAATATTGCCCAATCCTTCAGCTCCAATTCTATATATTAATTAGCTTTCAACTCCTTCTACAACCCTCACAAACTAATTTCAAAAAATTAAAGCCAACCGGCAAAGCCATTCCCAAAATCCACCGTTTGCCTTCACACTTTCACAACCTTTTCCCACATTTCTCTGCAATTACTTAACTTTAATTTTCGACTAATAGCTCATTTTAAAGAGCATTAACAACTCTACAAAACACTATTAATTTCGTGTTTTAAAATCCTCAAACCTGATCCCGGTCATCCTCGGAAGGCATCTGGGAGACTATGCGACCCAACCCTTCTTCCCACAAATCCATTCATGGAAACCGACTAGCACCGACTAGTATTTAGTACTGAGCATTTTCCCTGTTAGATGGTTATGATGTATAACACGACGTTAACTGACTTGTTTGCAAATCAAATGTTTTTAAAAAATCGGTACATAATACGAACTTTGATATTCGGAAAACATCTACTTACATGCATTTAAATTTTATTTCTATTGCCAATTCCCATTTCATGTAGAACAATTAGCATTCTTATACATAACTATACAAGGAAATAAACCAAGGGTTTTCTAACTATTAGTCGAAAAATATATTGCCAGGAGAGTGGAGTACAAATTTGCGGCAGATCATGTTATCACGAAATTTGTAAATCATCATTATATGCCATCATTGGTACTTTGTTACTTTCGCATTTTTTTTCAATATGATGAAAATGAAAACTCCCCCTATCTACCAAAACGTTTTGTACACCATCTATCCAACCACAGTCTCATTAGCATGCTGCAATGCAGAGCAGAGGATACCTTTCACCATTTTGATAAAAAGGTTTGCTTAGGAAACTTTTTTTTGTATACCTATACTACCGTATTCTACTTGTCTAAATGCGTTAAGCTTGAATTTGAACGATTGTATTCAACGCAATGTATATGCAATGTAATGAATTGCAATGCAGCATTTATATGCACTTTCGAGTGGAATATAAACGTTTTTTACATTCCTAAGGTCCACATTTCAGAAACAAAAGCATGCATGGTCAAGTACAATATTGTAGAGCGTTCCTGTTTGCACACATTATGTAACATTGTTGCTTTTTTTGTATTTGATTGATATTAGATTTTTCTCTGTGTTATACATATTCTACATTTAAATGAAGAGGGTTTCAATTACCTACCTTAATAAGGGTTTTGATAATAAAAAATTCAATTGATAAGGGGTTTTGGTCTATATCCCTGATAATCATGAGGGTTTTGAGGGTTCTAGAGAAGCTGATTTTTTAAAAGAGGTAATATGTTTGAAAGATTTTTTATTTAATATTAGTAGAACTGGAATCGATCCAGATTATGGCTATCAGGATGGCTATTTCTTTGTTAACAAAAGTGGCAATGCATTTTATGTGAAGAACGTTGTTGCAGCAAGTAAGAAAGAAACAATTTGGGTTTTGGGGCAATTTATGCTCACATCCAAAGTTAGCTGCCACTCAGATTAATGAGTATCTTTGCAATCGCTCTGATCAGGGGTTAAACAAAAGTCTGGTGTGTAATTTTTCCTCGCAGTTTGTTAATTATAATATCAAAGACTCATACAACAAGCGTCTTCGTTAACCAGGGGATGGACATTGCTATATTGTCACTGTGCTAGAAAGCATGGTGTTGGAAAGGATTTAGGTGGGAGGAATAACTGGTCTGGTATGTTGAGAGACTCAGATCCTCAAAATCATTGGATAAGAAGGATGGTGATTGTGTTTGCAAATGAATTTTATTTGAAAAAGAAGAATGTACGAATTCACACTATTCATAATGCAATAGACTCATTGTCATTCACTTGCATTTAGATAGGGTATATAAATGTTGGAGCGTTCTTAGACGGGCAATTGCGTGTGTAAAGGCATATTATTAGGTGCATTCCTAAATATAACTATACGTGCCATTATGCATAATATGGTCTAATTACAGAACTCTTGAATTGTATGTAATTTTAGTATAACTCCAAATTTTAAGGGCATTCCAAGTTTCTGTAAAGTATAAATGATTAATTAAATGCGTTTATAAAATATAACTTCCATGAAATGTGTACGTCCACGGTAAAATATACCTTAAACGTTTTGTCCGTTTTTACGACGTATTTAGTTTGCATAGCTGAATATTAACGGACAAAAAAGATAAGGTCTATTTTATCGTGGATCGACACAAATACTTTCTCATTGTTAATTTAACTTTATGGCATTAATATTGAGGCATGGAGAGCGTTCGACCAAGTTAAGGGTTCACTGCCGAGCTTCAGTAAGTTTAAATATTAATCGTTGTAAAACCTCGCACAGATGAAAGCCAATAACTATTAAAATATTTTCTGAAAATTCGTGAATCCTTATATCTTAAGAAGAGTAAGAACTTTACCTCAAAGAAACCCCTTAATACATCAATAAAGGTAACCAGAAGAATGGCTTGAAGAGTGGGTTTATTGCTTTTGCAGAGTTCACTGGTGTCTAGGTCAACTTAACCGCGCCGGAAGAAAGAATCGGGAAGCCAGTTAATAAACACTGAATCCATAATGCCAGGATATATTTGATGCGAAATGTTTTTAAATTTGGTAATTCTTCGAAATAAACTTTTAACTTAATTTTTTGAAGTTAGATTAACTGGCAGAGTCAGTTTAATTTTAAGGGCTTCTGCTGAATATGCTTGGGAATAAATATTGGTGTATCTTTCCGCGCCTCTTAACAAATTTAATTGCTCAGTAGCAAGTTCCTCAAATAGTTGGCCCATAATCTGTGCATTGTTATTTCCGTTGTCCACGACAAGAATTTTATTAAAGTTTTCAAACATTGTGACAGGCAAAATGGATGTATTTGATCCGGTAGAATGGCGGAACGACATTCCTATGTGGGATTTTTTGAACTTTATTGGAGTCAATATCCAACTGTCCATGTCCCTTAAGGGTTTGTTCAACTCTGTGCTGTTTCCATTGTCAACTTGAGCATACAACACGACATAATTACGAGTTGTGCGGGGTAATATCTCGAAAAACTTAAGAAGTAAACCTTCTTGAGAATATGCCAACCATTGAACTCTTGCTGACTTTAACTGTGCAAAAATAAGAACAGGAACTACCATTGTCGTCGTAGTTGTCGTATTCATAAGGTTAAAACATTGTTGAGTTTTCTCCCAAAAAAATAATGCCTCTACACCAGTTTTGAATTGTTTTACTCGTGGCATAAATAAAACAGTTTCATTTTGATAAACATTTAAACGGGGAAAATAGTTTTTATGTTTTTTGCAATTATCGATGTCGAATATCAGTCCCAGTTTCAGATTATATAGTTCCTTCTGACGAACTATTTCTCTTGCTGTGTTCATTTCAAGGTTGACTAAAGCTGTCGCCTGTTCACCTGGCTCCTGAAATCCGTAATCAAGAAGAAGTCTGGAAACTGTTTCTGGAAAGCGAAACTTGAATTTTTTACGCTGTCAATGTACAAATCCAAACCGTGAGAAATATTTCCATACAGTGCATAGGCCATAGACTAATAGGCAATTCACCACCTACTTATAGATAGGCAAAGTAGTGTATTTATTTTACCAAACAGACAGCCAATGAAACAGACGGGAGTATCCGTCTAGCCAATAGCAGCAATAGGAGCATCCGCTTTAGGCTATCATTTATAAGCACGAAAGGTTGTCAGTTTGCGTCATTCTTGTCCGTTTCAGTAAGTTCAGCTGCGGAGTGATATGCATTACAGCAAACACAGCTGATTCTTTGTTTATGTTTTGTTTCAATTACGTTTGTTTGTTGACTTTGCTGAGAACCAATCAGGCGCAAGGAAGGCGTGGCTACGTGTGGTAAAAAACTTACACTACTCTTCCTATCTATAAGTAGGTGGTGAATTGCCTTTTTTAGTCTATGTGCATAGGCAATCCAGATTTATATCGGCCGTAGACTATGCCTTATGTTATATTCGCTTACAATTCGTATAATGTCAGTATCAATGTCATTTTCGTGAAAAAATGAAATCATAAACGTTGTGTAGGCAAACTTATTGAGGTCTGGAGCTCGTGGTTCTATTCGAAGAAGCTTTTTTAAATCTTCTGAACTAATTGATACAATGTATTCCCTCTTGAATAAAGGTGGATCTTTGTTGTCAGTTAAGGTATCATCTTCTGGGCTGAGTTCCTACGTAAAAATGAAGTAAACCATACTGTTGATTTCATTTACTCTTTGATTTATGTAATTACCAAATAACTCTATCTCTTACTTTCATGTCCATCTCCGCCAATGTAAACCATATGAACAAAAGGCACTAAACAATAATATAGGGAATTGCATTTTGCTAGTAATTTACGAACAATGCAATTTTGGATTGGAAAATGTACTGCACCAGCAACAAATTCATTTAACAAAATGGACATGCCAAAAAAATAAAAATTAAGAGTATATTAGGTCGATCTTGATTATGAGAAACATTATTTGAGCGACACATATAATATATATGCACTTACGCTCAAAAGTCAACCACAGTTTCCTTCTTTTTTTCATACTGGAATGTTTTTTGACGATTTTCCCCCGACTAGCAACAAATAATTTCTCAATAATTTTTCCACTATCTTCAGGCTAACACGACATTGCATTAATTTATGTATCAACTTCCTTCTGTGAAACGATTAGTTGAAGTGCTTAGACACATACATTCGTATTATCTTTGTTAATTATGGTCTAAACGACGTAATAAAACACAGCAACAACACCAAACATCCTCAAGCTCCATTACACAAGTTTGTTTTAGCATTTATCCACTTTTTTCAAACATTTGTGACCACACTCGTGCAATGCGATGAGCTAGATAAATGAATATACTAACCTATCATTTACTCATGATTTTGTTTTAGCTAGAAATATATACAGTTTGTGGCCACTCTTTATAAATAAATGTAAAAATTTCTGTTTGACACAGGAAATTAAGCTCAAACCAAATTTACCAATGACAAATTGTTGAGAAATACTATGTGTGAGACGTCATATGAAAACGTTTTGCTACAAAAAATCTCATATGTATTAAGGAGTACCTATATAATGTAAATTGTATATAGCTGTACGTAAACGTAGTTAGCATCGTGCAACTTTCACAGAACGTACTAAATACTTGAGTTGTTAATGATAATTGAGCAATTGAAGATAATGATATGGGCATTGATTATGATTTTTCTTCCCAGTTACTTTTTATGAAAAAGGAAACTGTGTGTATTGCATTTTTGATTCGTTGTCAAATATATTAAAATCACACATGCTGCTCACAAGGTTTTAGCTTAAATAATTACATATTAATATCATATTTAAATTTATTTGGGTAACCACTGATTTTGTTACTCATGTTAATAAAACAGGACAACTAACATAAAAACAAGTTGGAAGGTCCCTCAAGTTAACAAGTACTTTAGCAAGCATAAACTTTTAAGTTATTGTTGTTTATTAATCACTATAAAAGCTAATTACCATTTTTTATTTTTGTAGAAAATTAAGCCTTTTCAGCCTGATTCTCTTTCGTCCTACTCAATCGGTGTTAACTTATATAGATAAATTAATTGACAACAAAGTTTTTTACCACTTAAATATCCAGCTAAATATATTGATGAGATGTTTAAAAAATATACATAAGCGAGTGTGGGATTGAATATATTTAGATAATGAATGTCGACGCGTTGTAGTCGAAATTTGTCTCTCAATTAGCTACAAATTATAGACTATAATTTAAATTAAAATCCATAATTTTCTAAATTTATTAATTAAATAAACAACCAGAGGCCGTATCATATTCACTTGCATTATTAATGTGTTTTTAAAACCGTGCAATCTAACCAAAACAATACAAATTTTAAATTTAAAAATCTTTATATGTAATGAATATTTAAATGAATAATTTTATTCAGAGCTTAACTTAATAAAAATAGTCCCCAGTTACTGATAGGTATATTTTATAATCTAACAATATGTACGGCTTTATATGTAACAATAAAATATTCAAAGAAAATGTTTAAATATGTGAGATAGTCAGACGAATTTTAAAGATGTTTTTAAAACTGGCGACAATCGAAAATATTTTAATTATTGAATATTTCTTAACAAAAGACCAAGTTTTTTAAATTTGGAATTGTTAGACTTTAGTAAATAACCCGACAAAAGAAAAGAACAACAGTACTGAAATGTAAATTATTTTTAGTCGATGTTGTTGTTACTTGCTGACTATGCTTGCGAATGTACCACGAATAAAAAAATGGTAAACTAATCTTCAAGTATTCGCCTTAACAATTGGGAAAAAGGAAAACCAATTTTATTTGGTTTCAAAAAATAATGCATTGCAACAGTTTTGGAATTTATGGTTGCCTGTTTAAATAGTCAAGTTTTAAGTTTAAACTATTTTGCATTTGGATTTGTTGACACAAACGAAAGTGAATATAGTTATTTTTCACATCAACAACAAGCACAGCAAAAGATTGTTTGGTAGACAACTTGATTTTTTAGTTGGATGTTACTGAAATAAATTCGTAAGCTCAAATTTGTATTTTATTTACTCTTGCTGTTTCAAAACTATGCACTTTTACTAGTTGTAATATTATTGTTTTGGAACAATAATTAACGTTTAAATCATTTCAAACGAAGTGCATGTACTACAAAATGGAGCTTCAGTTCGTAATTAGTTTTGAAAGTTTTTTGACAATCGTTGCATTTGAATGGTCGCTCGCCAGTGTGTGAAAAGACATGAGACTGAAGACCTTTAAAATCCGCATACTCAGCATTGCACAATTCACAAAAGCAAGGTTTTTCTCCGATATGGCTTCGCAAATGACGCTCTAGGTGATGGCGGATTGAATAAGACTTGCAGCAAAATAAGCAGACGTGATTGTAAATCTTCCTGTGCGTCTTTTGAACATGTTCTTTTAGAAAAGTCTGTGTCGCAAAACATTTACCACACGTTTCACAACTCTCGGTTTTCTCCAAATGAATTCTAGCTACGTGCTCAAGCATCCTACCTTTCCGGGAAAAAGATTGTTCACAGTAAATACACTTAAAGGGCTTCTCGCCTGTGTGTGTTGTCAAATGACATTCCAAACCATGTTTCGAATGAAATTTCTTGTCGCACAGCTGACAACTGAAATCCAACAGACTTTGTGCAGAGTGAAACCGGTTTACGTGTTTCTTCAGAGTTTTTCGTGTTTTGAACTTTTTCTGACACACACTACAATTAAAGGCCTTCACATTTCCATTTTGGTGTGTTGATTTATCAGTTTTTAGGTAGCCAAGAGTTTTAAATTTCTTCCAACAAATGTCGCATTGATGCGAATTTTCTTCGTTGTGAATCTGTTTGTGCACCCAAAAATTTGATGAGTGGTTAAAGGACTTCTGACAGATGCCGCATGTGAAAGACTTTTCTCCTGTGTGTACTCTCTCGTGAACTTTTTGATTCTGTGTGGTGAGAAACATCTTGTCACAAAATCTGCATTTGCATTTCTTATCCGGAGCGTGGGACTTGACATGATTTTTAAGATTGTGATTTGTGTAGAATAGTTTGTCACAGATGCTACACTTGAAGGTTTTTTCTCTAGTTGAGTGTATCTTCTTGTGACTGGTTAAGTATTTTATTTGTCCAAAGGATTTTTGACAAATGTCACACTTGTATGGTTTCTCGCCCGTGTGGGAACTTATATGGACTTCTAAATAATCGCTTCTAATAAAACGCATGTCACATATCTCACAAGCGTAAGCTTTAAAATCATAGTGAGCCCTTTCATGAATTATTAAATTACATTTATATGAAAATGAATGATTGCACTTGTTGCAATTCCACGGCTTTTCTTTTGTGTGAGTTCGTAAGTGCGTTTCAAGTTGAGACCAAGAATTCCAATTTTTATCACAAAACACACAAAATGCATGAGTTTCCATTGTAAGATTTTTTCAAAAATATTTACTAACTAATTCACGAAATTGCCAACTGCTTCAGTTCGGACGAAATAATTTGCAGCGAAAAATTTTTAAGCCACTTTATATAGGCGATTGTCTGGTCATTTTTAAACTTATTTTTCAATCAAATGGACCTTTTATGTCATATCACAAACCGCCCATAAATGAAATTCCTTACACTTCCATTGTAATTCCTTGATTGTTGATGAGAGTAAAATTATGGAGAGACAATAAAATAAAATAATTTGAAGCGATAATGTAAAATCTGTTGCGTTTTAATGCTTTTGAAATTATCCACGGATAAGTTTACACTTTAGTTCCATTTATTCAAACTCACTTCACCATATTACACAGACAGTTTGTTCTCACTTTATTGGGTTCTTGTAATTTTTGTAATGATTTATTTAACAGGATTTCTTTATCATTGTAACAACTTTAGATTACAGTCGTTCCTGATTAAGGAAACTGACAACTGTTTTTAATTTAACTACTAATAACTCTACACAGAATGCACTGAGTAAGCTTAATATTTAATGAGCAGAAACAAATATATACACAGTAAGAACAGTTTAAATTATTCATTAAAAACATTGTTTTCCGATTTCCATTAAAGGTTGTTTACTTTTTAAAGTTTTTGGTTTGGTATTATTTATACTTTATACATATTCAACATAACCCGTTGAAGAAGTGATGATTTTCAGTCCGCATCCATCCACTCATCAGTGGATAGATTTTTGTAAGTAGATGGGTATCACCGAAAAAACATGCGATGTTACCTAAAAGCGAGAATATCATGAGAAGCTATTCAGCTAATGTTAGCGCAGAACATGTGTAGCCAAGTGAACGGAATGCAGAGAAGTGAATCAGACACCTTATCCAAAAAATAGACCAAAATCGAGTTAAGCAAGAAAGTAAGCTTTGTCTTGCCAGTACTAGAGGGTGCGGATGGGAACACCCATACAATACGACTTGCTGCAAACTGGCCTCTTATTTACAACTAATTTCTCTAATATGTGACTAGATTATTAAAACATAACAAGTACGCGAGCTTCAAAGAAATGTTTCTGCTAAGTCATTTAATATAAATTTTTTGTTGGATAGTAGGCTTTTCATGCTAAATAGGTTTTTGAAAGGTACATACATACTCTTTTAGTGCTTCATACTTTAGCTAGTAACCAGTACCCTAGCAAGGAGTTTCTGTGTCCGGAGAGCCCACCTTTTTTTGAGCCCATCAAATTCAAGTAAAATACAATTGCGTAAAATTATTATTTGAAACTTGGGACAAATTTATTTACAGTTTACAAAAGCAATAACGAATAAGTAGAATATTATGTTCAATGCAAGAGAAAAACACAAATGTGTAACAAAATCTCGGAATACAACATTATGTACAACGTGTGTGCCAAAAATTCTGCACTATTTTATTTTCATAATGATTCATATAATCATAATAATAATAAAAATTTCTAAAATTATGAATATTTAATTTTTAATTTTTCCATATGAAATGATAAATTAATTAGCTGCAACTAACTAAAATAAAATTAATTTTTTATCATCCATTCAAATTATTAAACGTTAACCAGTGATTTTTAAACGATTTTTATACATACAACAAAGTTTTAATTTTTAAAACATCAGTTGTTACATTTTTATCTGTCCATAATATATACATGCATATTATCATTAAATATCTGTTAAAGTTGGAAATTTTACTTGCCTAATAATATCCCATTGAAAAAGTCTGTAGTATTTAACATTGGACGCAAACTAGTGCTTGTCTAAATTGCATTACTCGGCCATTAATTGTTTTAAGAACTTCAATTTTGAACTTTTACACCATTATACATGTTTGCATGAACACACAGTCACACAAAGAAAGATTACTGGAATACAGGTATTTGTAGTCTAACCTTATCACTCCCTGCAGTGGACTTTCATTTCAAACAATTTTGAAGTAGTTATATTTATGAAGGCATTAGCCGTTGTTTAAAACCAAACTATTGTCCAGTGCAAATGAATTGAAAGTTATCAATCATTAAAATGGAAAGCCATTTTTATGTACTAGTCTAACTTTTTAGAAAATTGGAATTTTGACTTTACCATGACCAGCGTTACTATATAACTATGGAAGCGCCACAATGGTATTACCAAACGTAATACCGACTGTGATGTTTCATTCTGCAGTGATGCTAAAAGACCATGCTTTACCAAGTCAAGCTACGATTTGTAAGAATAATAAAAATATTGAAGGGTTAAATCCAACGTGAACATTTTTGACGTTACACGTTCCACTACATGCTTTAAAAATTTGATGTTCCATTGAATGTAAAATTAAATTAAAATCCGCGATTATGTTAGTAAGAGTAATCAAACCATGAGGAAATCAAGCAAAAACATATACGGCTATTCCGCATTTTATTTACACATAGTTATGATTACCTAATCTTTAAAAAGTACCAGCAGCTGAATTATATATCGCGGGAGCGACGGGGACAAATCTTAGCATGCAGTAATAAGCCATAGCTCCTTGTGAAGGCTTTGTTGCATTTTTCACATTTCAATGGACACTCACCAGTGTGAGAAGAGATGTGGCTTTTGAGAGCTTGCAATGTGGATAGTTCAGCTTTACACAAG
>JAQIWO010000726.1:0-12626 GCA_034695405.1 Entomobrya muscorum | reverse complement strand
ATATATCCTTATATTTTGGACAAAGCTAATTAGTAACATAGCTTTCTGTCACATCAAAATTAACCATTTCGTTAAAAAAATATTACAATTATTAAAAGTAGAAAATATGCAAATGGCTATTGCATTATTATCACAGCCGTAAACAAAGAGAATAAAACTTCCTCAGGCATCCATGCTTTAACGCATTGAGTTTACCTGGGTGTCGCGTTGAATGAGAATTTGTAAAAGGGTGTGTGGGATTGAATTATTTCAGGTAAATTGGCATGTATTCGCATGGAAATCCGATATTCAATAGTCGTATACGACTTTATTGAAAACATGTAATGCAAATGTTGCAAAATCCTAAAAATTAATAAACCATTCAAATTAACTGGTACCAAAATTTGCAGTTAATTTACCAGTTGACACTGTATTTCTGTCAAACTTTCTGCATTAACTACATCATATAACATTCTGTTGCTGTTCATCATATCACATCTACTGTCGAAATGGAGTTGGTCTTGAATGGGACAGATATTTATTGGCGCGAAAGGTAACCATGGTTCATGTCATCTTTCTTGATTATCTAAATTCGGCTCGCAAGCATTATGGCTCTATTTTCGACAATAAAATATTTTACTATCCTGATGTAAACATTTGTTCAAATATTGAAGTTACTTAAAATGCGCACTAACGAAACTAATCGACATTTTTGTATAAAAAAATTAAGCATGACATAAAATTATGTTTTTGTACACGTGCCAATGATAAATAAATGGAGTGCCTACAAAGTGTGGTAAATGGACACCTGGTATTATTATTTACGCGTTGTGATTCCACGAAATGTTCATACATTTAACAACACCTAAAAACTATCCGTAAAATTTATGTCAAATATACTGGCAACATATTTTCCACTCTGAAACTTTGTATAGTACTGAAATTGTTTTTTTTAATCTACCCGTTTCCAAATTAGGAATTACTACAGCGCAATATATTTTGACGTTTCACTTACTTTAAACAAAAAATGATGATAGAAATGACGGAGAAATACAGTCCAAATACAAGTAACTTCTAATACGTTTTGTGCATTAAAATAAAGTTTCATTATTGGCAGAAGTTTTCTTTCTGCTTGAAAAGTATATCTTTGAAACAACTAACGTCAGTATTTTCGAACGTGTCGAACTTGCTGCATAAAACTTTCTATTCCAAATATTATTAAACTTAAATTAGGACATGCTTTCGGTTCAGTTGGTTGTTGGAACACCTGTATTTAAAAGATTATTTTTGTTTGTTTGTTTGCAAAGGGAAAGTCCATCAAAAGGTTACGGCGGAGCTCGATGAATTAATTTTATTTTTTTAAATGTTTTGATTTTGAGTTGTTGTTCAATGAGCCGAGTTACACGGTGGCAATAAATTAATATCCTTCTGAGGAGGATCGCAAGTGTGAGTCATTTGACTCGACTCGTCAGTCAACAAATCCTCTGGAAAGCATTTCTCAGTTACAACCCTCTTCCGCGGCTGGTTTGACACCGATTTCAATTTGAACGCCGATTCGAGCGCAAAAACTCCTCCAAACTCGTCGCCTGGATGCCCTATCATTTCATGAAAGGGATTTCGATGACTCTTCCGAGGGAATTCGGTGTACCCTCAATAGTTTTTGCGAATCGAGCAAGCTCCACTGCCATCTGTGAAAGGATGCTGTACAGGTACTGCAAGCTCTTCGAGAAAAAGGCGTTCCTACAATGGTAAACTGGCGAGGGTAGGAGTCTCGCTGACGAGTGCTGACAACTGCTTATCAATATCGCCTATAAAAATCATATTTGCATGGCCTACATTTATTGAAACAAAAAATAAATAAAAGCGATGATAAAAGTATAATAAGAAACATTAAGCTAAAATAACCACGATTAAGTGAAGTGAAGTAACCAAAACTGTTAGGTCAGAAATTATACGGTTTTACATAAGACCACTGTCATGGTCTTCATGTTGCACTAAAATTACAATCAGCATTGATTTTGTATCAAGTTAACGTTTACTGAAAGCAGTCTTCATCGAATTGAGATCCATCAAAAAATGCCTTAGATCGAAGACTGACGCACGTACAAAATAGAAGAAAACTAAAATAGTAGAAATACCACCTATCGAATTACCCTGAATGATGCATGCAATAGATATACATTATACATTCATGGACAAGTTCAACTTTCTTGATTTGCCGTTTAAAGCTTTTCTGTTTCTAATGTTGAAGTTAAGCTACTACAAAAAGTAGATTCTGTACTAGCAGAAAATAAAAAAAGGGTTTATGACGTAAACATTTCGTTTTCCGTGAGTTCCGTAATATAACCTATTCCCTGCTTGTGTTAAATGTGTTAAATTGAACGATTTACCAAACTCTTTTTACCAATCTCTTTTAACGGATTCTTTTACTATTTTTTTTATAGCTGTACAATATTATCCTGCCATGCAGCGGGAAAACTAAGTATTGACATGCATTTTAGGCCTGATTACTTGATTTTTATTAGCGCCCATAAATCAGACAAGGAGATAGTAGGTTCAATCTACATGAACGTCATCGAGTTAGGAAAACAAAAAACGATAGAGGCGTCCAGCGTATTTAATTATTAACTACTAATAACATTTGTCACTGCGGGAATGAATGTACTCAAATAAGCATGAATCATAGAATTTAAAAATTTCAAAAAATTAATATAACAAATTTAGGATATGGAATGTATTACGTAGCACGGAAACGGTGCTTATGTAAGGACAGAGATCCAGATTTAGAACAGGTATCGGTCGAATAAAATCTTTATTTTTGCTTATCAGGGATTCTTGATTCTTTAAGGTGGAAACCACCTTAAATTCTGAATTACAAAATTGAGATTTTGACTGACTATTTTTCTGTAAAACCACGATAATTTTTGTAGGTCTCAGAGTTTACAATTTACAAAGAATAGCACTAAATACCCATTCATAATTGTTTTTGATGTGGAATGCTGTGTTGTTGTCTAGATAGTTTTATAATGAAAGTGTAAAATTGCCTACCTGTGCAATAAACTTGTTGACTATCTCTGCAAACTTACTGTGTTCAAAATCTATGTAACAGAAACTGCTGTCATCGATTTTGATTTAAAAAAAGGAGAGTTTGTTTCGTGTTAAATGCAACAGCTACGCCACATCAAAAAAAATCCAGTAAAGACAGACACTTGGGAAGAAGTTAACAGTGATATGGAAAATGGTTTATAACGATTTTCGCAGCTTAGGTGAAAAGTTCGAACGTAGAATGGACATGCAAGTCGGGGTTTAAAAAATGACATTTGGAAACAATAAATTATGGGTTTGGTTCTTATGTTTAGATGATGCTATTATATTTCAGATTGTGAGTTAGAAAGTTGACCTTTCAAGAAATGTCTGGGGAGATATGATAAAATGCACATTTTGATGATGTAAATAGCCCGAGAATGTTTGGAGCAAAATGAAAAAAAAAACGACTTACGAAGTTATAAGGATAGAAATTTGTACTGACATAATCATAAAATAAATATGAAGAAAAAACGATAATTGACTCCATTTTTACGAAATAAATTGCAGACTTTTTACCTAAAAGTCTAAGTTTTAAAGCGAGAGTAAAACATGCGCAGAAACATGTCAATTTTATGACATGGGATGGGCAACCAACATAGCAAAAACCAGAAATAAGTTTACTGGCCGATCAAAGGAATATTTTATTTCCAGATACGAATTTATTGGCCATGACAAGAAATGAGATTGTATGTTCATCTAACAAATTACTGCAAGCCTGTTGGTTGATTACTAATAAGTTGTCTATTCACAAAAGAACCAAAAGAACAGGTATCATAAACAGTTGAAAGATGTTTGCACGCTAGTCTTAAAAGTAACCAATTCGTGCGCCTACGGCACATTGCACATATATCGTATCTTCAATATTTTTTTTTTACTAAAAAAGACATCACATGGGATGGATTCGAACAGACTTTACTATTTCCGTTTTGAAAATTTCTCCTCAGATATAAATATTTTCCCTACAAACCGAACAAGTCCTCAAACCAACCTCAAATCTGAAAAGTGTGATTTGTACTCAAAATGTGTTTAGTTTAAAAAGTCTTTTAAAGATTTTTTTCATAAATATTTCGTTGCTTTAAGATGCAATATGATAAATAAGTAACAGGGTTTAGGCACGTATAAATTTACTGCAGCTTTCTTTCGAGTGTCATCATATTTCTATTTCCATATGCTTAGAAAATTCATACAATTTGGACAAAGCGTGCTGTACATTATAAAGCATTCTGTCACAGCACAAGTAATCATTTCGTCAAAAAATATTGGTTTTATTAAACGTAAAAAATATACAAATCCTTCATTCCTACATTATGTTATTATCGCAGCAGTAAAAAAACGATTGAAAATTATTCAGCTAATAAATTAATGTTTTTGCGTGCAACACATGGGTGGCTTGTGTGGCTAAACTCAGATTGCTGGAGCTGCCGGGGCATTCTAAGAACTGCGCATGGCATGAGCCTATGGTTAGTAACTTCCGTTTTCATGACGGTCACCGCTGCTGCTAGCCCTGTCGTTGGCGATTCTGTGGGCTTCAGTGGTCCGCGAGCAATAAAATATGTGCAACTAATATTTGTCCATTAGTGATTGTAACATAGATACATTTTACCATCCAAAATACTAATTAAGTTGTTTACGTCCTAAAAAATTTACTACGTGGTTCATACATGTAATCTTTCTGGGTTGGCAAAACGGATACGTACTCACTATCATTCATATTTCATTAGTTGACTCATCTGATTTGATGTTTCATTAAGTCATTATTCCTCACAAACCAATCGTACGTAAAGAGCAAATTAGGATCTATATAATTCAATTTTGGTATGTGAAGCCAGATAAATAAAAATGGCGTCTAAATAAATATAATTTAACAATAAAAAGATCACTGACCACGATTTCAATCCCAAGCATTATACACGCTGAATATGCTAGAACACTGGATAACATTGTAAAAAGGATAAAACGCTAGAATGTATACAATATTTTCACTCTAATAATCAAAATAAGTCTGTTTCAATCTCATCAATTGATGTAGTTCTTGATGATGTGATCATACTACATCAAGATTTTTAACTGGAGTAATTTATTTTTCATGTAGTTTAACTCTGCGAACTACTGTGATTTCTTTTTGAAAACATTTTAAATTTTTGTACAAAAGCATGAAAATTTTTTTAGTGCCAAACTATACTTTACTGCACCCTTCATGTCTTTTTTTTTGATTTTCTAGGGAATTTACAGGTTAGCTCCAAATATTTGTACATTCCCTTGACCAGGCATAATAACATGTGAGAATAATTTCTTGTTATCGTTGTCAAAGCCAAGTTTTTCTATTTCGTAAATATCATGGTGCGGATAATTTTACATGGCTAGTGTAAGTTTATGCTGTGGCAAGAACAACAGTCAACAATCAAAGGAAGAACCTGATACAGAATCACGATCAATGTTCAAGTCCAAATATCAAATGATCTGGTCCACATGGTAAATACAATTCAACTATCACATCCAAAATTGTCAACCTGTAATCTGCAACAATAGACACCATATATGTATAATACTGGAATATATTTTGATTGCCCTTGACGTTTTTACTAGTAAGCAGGGATTTGAGTATCCCTCTCTAGCGTAACCCTATTTCACGCATTTTGTAATATAGATTCACATTCTTTAATATAAAGGTCATGGTCAGGTCGTGGGCATTTCGTACGACTGAGATCGTTTGGATAACGCCGCTACTGTGGCATTATAATAATTTTACATCGCAGGTGATTGCCGCAGCTTACTTCCACTTCAACCCACGTATGTGAGCTGACTGACCATTGTATTCCAAAAAGTATATAGCATGATGATTTAATTCCGTGTTGATAAAAATCAGTGCACACTCCTCATACTGAAATTACATAGTTTTTTATTACAATGAAGAATTTAATAAAGCAGCTAGCTACATACCTCATACCAAGCATAGTGCATGGATTTTTGTCTTAAAATCTTTAATAAGCATAGGTTTTATTTCGTTTCATTTATTAATTTTCAGTTCAGATTAGCTTCGAGTGTGATTACTTTCGGGGAAAATCATCTTCAACGCTGGGAAAGGGTTGCTTTACATAGATAATTTATGAGCGGCGTTGAACCTTTTTTGCTATAAAGCACAGTTGTAGTTGCTGGTATACTTCATGCATTTATTTTAAAGAAGATAAGTTCAAATAATAAATTTTTCAACAACTTGAATTAAGTTTGTTACGCCTCTTTTATATTTTTCACTAATTTGAAGTTCCAAAGAAACGTCTTTGTTCAATTTAACAATCCATATTGGTTGCTCCTTATGACCAACAGAATTTATGCATTCATTATTAATTTATTTCCATTAATTGCATCATGTTTACCATTCGAAATATAAATTTGATTTAAACACAGTTATCTGCATCTTAAACCGTTTATGACATGGTTTATGTCATATTTCTTTTATTTATTTGCAAAGTGGGTATGTACGTATTAGATATTTTCCATTCAAATTGAAGATTTGAACTGATTTTAAGATTGGTTAAAATATTACAAACTTTCCTTAACTAAAATAATTAAAGTGTGAATTATTTAATTAAATTAAAGATTAATCTTATATAAAATCAGGTAATTAAAGTTGGAGCCTGTGCAGATATTATTTAGCAATTTAAAAAAATAACTCATTAAAATTTACACAAACAAGCATTACACTTGAAGCGATGTACCAGAACACTGGCTAAAATATTGTTAAAATAGATAAAAGTCAGAAAAATCTTGAAACATTGTAATTGAAATAGTAATAGCAATTAAATAAGATATGTTCGTGTAATATTATGATATGCTATCATTAAATAGGTATTACAAAATAAACTATACCATAAACTATGCATGTTACATGTGGATACAAAGAGTTCGGATTGGCAAAACATAAACATGTGAATGAACATTATGTGTTTAATGAACTTATACTATCAATAATTTACAACTTTAAGACATCCAACAAATTTACCGACTTCCCAACTTGATACTTACCTTTATGATTTATTTAATCGTAACTAAACCTTTTTGTGACTTTCCCAAAAAAACTAGTAAAGAAAAATGAAACGTAATGTGTCAAATATGTTCTCTTTTGGTTTCCTGCAAAAAATTAAAGTATGAAAAGAATTCATTATTAAAAATTAATTAAAACTTTGAGTAACGTAAATCAAAGAAAAATATTTTGAATAAGTCATCAGGAAATGTCGCCGAGAAAACAAGTTTTTTATCATCGCTATTGTAACTCATGCTCAAACTTAACACGAAACGCACATAAATATATGCAATATTTTTCAAACGTAGAATAGTTTTTTTGTTCCTAGCGAATGTTATCTGAAAACAGTCTTCATGAAGGTTAGATCCATAAAATAATGTGTCAAGTCAAAGATGGACTTACGGATTCATTCTAAACAATTCTTGTAAAATAGATTTTCTTTTAGTCACAAAACAACAGGAATTATTTAAACAATTCATATATGTATTGTTCAAGGTACTCATGCAAGTAAAAAATATTGCATATTGCATTGGATTTTCTTTTACAAAAATAAGAATCAAATATGCGGTAAATTTAAATTTTCTTTTAACACTCTTGTCGAAAATCTCTTCTACAAGCTCAGTCGCCAGTTCCGATATCTGCTTCAACTTACATTCTATATTTTTAATTTTGCGGCATCGGAATAAGCAAGTTCGAACTTCGGCTGTTTACATTATTTTTTTAAATAAAAAAAACCTAGTCCTCATTTGACGGCATTTTGAAGCGAAGGCGACAAAACCGGACACCTAAAATCTTGATAAATTAACTTGAATGGAAACATGAACTCTGCAAACTCAGTCTGTTCCTTAAAATTAAAGTCGTTTGTGTTGGGATTCAAACACAGAAATTTTTTTAAACAGCCAACGAGGAAATATATTTTAGCTTCTCGGTTAGGGCACTGAATTATAAACCAACGCAAATCAAATTAGTTCCTGTAAATTGCACACTTCCTTTAAATCCCCACTTTGTGGACGTTTTATTTATAAGGGTGGATTTGGGGGAAATTGCGAAGGCAGCTCTGCCAGCCACTGAAATGACGAGCATTACGTCACATGTAAAAAATACAATATTGTTTAAGTAACTAATTAATTAATTAATACCAAAAGGTATGTGCCATAAATTTTGGCCACCCTTAATTCGTTGACGCACCAATCATTTCTCTGTTACTTCATACCATTGTTGCTGCCTTGTATGGTGACAGGAGTCTCTAATTGGTAGGATAGTTTTTTATTGGCGTTGAAGATTTTTTTTACTAGTAAGCCGGATCTTTCTTATCGGTAAGTAGCCCTGTTTCACTGATTCTTGTACTAAAAATTCGCATTCTTTACTAATGCATGTGACAAGTTCAATAACTGACATGAAATCGACTGACTTGTCCATTTTCATTTTTTTTTTGATGATTTATTTAACCATAAATCGGGAAAGTTTAATTTAAGGATTTGACAGGTCCATCTTATATGACTATTTTGTATTCTGCTATTTACGTTATTCAGTGGTTCTTGGTAGACACTTATAAGTAAAGAATGAGCATGGAAAAGCTCATAGATTAATACTGAAAAAACGTTGATCGTAACGTTGAAAAAGGAACAAGCCACGACGTACGGATTACTTTGCACGGATTTTCAAAATTTTCTCGTGGCTATTCTCCAGGGGTACTTGCAACGAAATTTGCGGACACTGCAACTGAAAAAACTTGTTTTGATCCACATGGTTAATTTGAAAGAAATCTTGGGTGTGATTGAGGAAGGCCTACGGGGCACGAATGAATCGTAAACGGACACAAATTACCTGGTTCCATATAAGTTTAAAGGATAATAGGTGGTCTGCAGTTTGTCCTGAAAAATATAAGTTTTCATGATGTTTAGATCCATCGGTAAGAGCACGAGATAATAGACGGACGGACAAAATAGGACTAGAATAGAGCAGAAAGTACTACCAGAGATTGAACTATATGCAAAGTATGGTCAACTTAAATTTTCTTGATTTGTCTTCCAAAACTATTACAATTGAAAATATGAGAATTTGCTTTTAAATGGAGTAGAAATTGCCAGAAAACAGAATTTCCTGTGAGTTCTGTAAAATGTAGTGCTCTTTTGTGTCCCGTGGAGTTATGTTAAATATTTACAAAACTGCATTCGACAATTTATTTTTTAAACTGCACGCATGCCCAAACAGACAGTCTGTACCCGATTCTTCATTACTTAAACATGTCGGAAAGGACCCTTTCATAGTATTCATCTTGGAATTCGAAGGTAATGTATTGATTTAACCGACATCGGGGTTACATATTTTATTGGGATTTATGACACTTTATGATGTGTACAAACATTTGATGACGTGATATGTGATGAAGCATGCCAATCCCTGAAACTTCGTTTTCGATCAGTCAATTATCACGGGAGTGGCACTTCCGCGCAGATTGTGCGATTTGTTATCGAGAAGACAGTAACTGTAATTCTTCTCTTTAAAAAAAGCTTTTCAAAAGTTCTGAGTTCTATGTTAATTTTATTTTTCAGCAATAGCAACAACAACTTTTTAATTACATTAATGATACTAAATCATAGCGAACACACAGATTTAAAGCATGCTGTGTCAATTTAAATCTGAGTCCTTGACAGTGCAAAAATGGCATTGATATGAAACAAACATAAAAATATCAAAATAAAGTGCATACAAATATAATGAGCGTAAGCTTGTGTATTGGCATAATTATGCAAAGGAAAATCAACGAGTAAGAAAGTTGAGTTCGTTTTAAACGACGTCGATTGCATATTATCAAACCCAATTAATGGGTCCACCTTTTAATGGGATATAAAAATAAACAGATGTTCGTTTAATTTAGCTACAACAAAATATATTCTTCATTTATAAAATTCTAGCAAAAGTTTGGTAAAATTAGTTTAATATATTAATCTGTCGAAAAACAAAAGTACAGGTATCATAGATAGTAGCAGGATATATGTAAGCTGACCTAAAATAGGAACAAATTCAGGAGAATATTGTCTTGATACATCCAACATAGTCAAATAGGTTGACAACTCAAAAGCAAAAAAATAAAATATGCGAAAGAGCATTTTTTCACGAGATGAAGACTGGAGCTTGACTTGTTTCAATGAAATGAGAGTAGTCGGTTCACAAGAATACCTGGCACAGACATCGTCAAAACCCACAATAAAAATGACCACTTGTTTTTTCAATTAAGTATATTAAAATTATGTTGATAAATTTTGCGGTTCCAATCCAAAAGGGAACATCTCAGCATTTAGCCAGTAACAAGCTGCATACAATATATTTCGATGTGGCAAAACTGTTTTGGTCGCTCAGTCAACAGATCGGATGTTACTAATGATGATCTCTGTACAGAAGAGGAGCTGATTTCATAGTTTGAGACAAGAGATGAGATGGTAACGTGAACTGCCAAGAATATAGAATCAACAAAGAAGAAACCTGCGGAACTTTTTCAGATGCATTCACTTACGATCAGTCATAAAACCCTTTACAACGCAAGTTTTCTTTCAACCTAAATTCTACTTTCATGCATTAAGCTTTCGGAAATATTACAGATAGTTTTGATTCCCTTTCATTACATGTCATTATAATTTGAGTTTCACATCAAATCAATATTGCAGTTTACTAAAAATCGTTGCATTATTATAATTTATCTGCAACAATCATTTGTGGAAAAAAATATTTGAAGTAGAGGAGGCAAAACTTAGTTCTTGAAAACCAAATCATATCCGTTTTTAATGCTGTAAAATGTGCAAACCCTAACCAATTACACTGCAAAAATTCGCATACGAGATGTTGAGACCAAAATGAAGCCTAAACTTTTTATTAAAGAATGTAGGTGGCCCTGCCTATGTGTTATTGTGACATGCTTTACTGAAAATGTAGTATTAAAAACTTTTTCAGTCGGATTTTTTTGCTCATGCCCAGCTATACAACTACTTATTTACAAACACATGTGAAATATACTGCAAAGCATACTAATTGTAAAAAACAGGTTACCTGGTTAGCCAATTATTTAAATGTAATAGTACTTTATACATTTTACTGTAGAAATGAAACTATGTTTGTGTATTTTTAGAACTGAATTAGGTATGTAAAGGATGCTATGCAACACTTGGGTGTAATAAAAAAATTTCTGGGGCTTTGCTTTTTGACTGGTGGTGAAGTCACCGCTGCATATATTAAATCTGTGTTATGATACCTAATTCGACATATCTTTTCGTCAATTGTATTCATTAATTTATACTAAATTATCTCAATCCTTGCAACATTCAGCTTTTTTTCCTTTTTACAGTTGGCATTGAAGTAAGAAATAAAATTTCTCTGACCCACGTAACGAAAACGATTCTCACAACGAATAATAAAAACAAAAATAAAAAACGCGCATTACATCAAATGTAATAAATAAAAGCTTGAAAATAATTTAATACTATTAACCAGTGCGATATTTGTTTATAACCATTTAATTCGTTATATCTCCAGGTATTTCTCTTCTGTTACATCTCTACAAGAACCTGGTGTAGTACTTAACTCAGTTTCGAGTAAAGTTCATTTGTTAAGATAATTGTGCGCCGGCGTTGAATTTTTTATGGCAGTAAGCAGGAATTCGGTGGGTAGCCCAGTTTCACTGATTCTTTCAATAGAAACTTCGAATTTTTTCAAGTATATGTTACAATTTCAATGCTTCAGACAAACCTGTCTTTTGATTTTTTGAATTTGTTTTTAATTTGCAATCCTATTTTAAGGTTTGGTCGTGTTCAATACAAGCTAACAATCTTTATCAGTAGTTTCGCAACCAACACCGCAAATTTTTTACCATCCATTATCTCGTAGATAGTGTGTCCCAACCAAAATAACAATTAGGGATTCGGTATTCTATATAATTAACAGCATGCTTTATATGCTAGAGATCTTGATTAGCAAAGTGAGAAATGTATGGAAACCAAAAGGAAAGCAAAACGACAAGCCACCAAATTAAATAAAAACGTGCATTGCATCACAAGTAATCAATAAAAAATCATAAATAATATTACATAATTAAGTACTAACAGACCCGTAGCAGGCTGAAGGGGGCCTTATGCAAACTTTTTGCAGCAGACTTTAAAAGAACCAACCGAGCAATATAGGGACAGGGAAAACTTACCAGGAAACATCCTGAGGTGTGAGACGATTCAGGAGCTCTCATTAGTCATTTCCCCCTATTTCAGGTATGAAAAAAACATTGGGAATAAAATTTTGCTGCAAAAATAATGTTTACTAATTTTAATGAACGAATCGAAATTAGTTATAGGCGCGCGTAAGGCAGCAGTTTGCGTTGAAAAAACAGGAGAGAGGAGAGGAGCAGCACAAACACGCACGGAGTAGGAGAGCAACGAGCTTAGCATCTCAACAAGATGGGATGGAGTGAGTGATGTGCTGCTGCTACTCCCCTACTTCCCAGTCTTTTCAACGTAAACAGTTTCCTGGCGCGCGCCTTTAAATAATTTTGATC
>JAQIWO010000725.1:0-12638 GCA_034695405.1 Entomobrya muscorum | reverse complement strand
ATTGATATGGCCGATTTTGTGATGTTACTTTTATATATAAAAAACTACTGTACTTGTACCGTGTGCAGTTAGTTATATGTATGCACAAGAAGGCATGTAAAATGAAAGTGGACACATGTGTTTTTGTTGACAATGATAAATATGTAGACAGTGAGTTGTCTTGTTGTCTAATTGGTGTTAAAGCTCCCTGGATTTCTTGTACATGACAATTAAATGGTTATAAGACTTCACAGCCAAGCATACATGAAAACAAAAGTATACGTGCATACAACGTGACGACTCATTATAAAATTGTAAACTAAAAATAGCTGCATTAGCGTTAAATTTAATGGAGCGGATAGAAACACTGCCAAAGTATAGCAAAAACGTGACTTGAATACTTCTTGAAAATATTACCATCATCTATATGTTAAATTAAAATAATTTATTAAATGTTAATGCATGAGCCGTACACATGCCTTATTTATTTTGTAGCCACTATACTTTCCAGCACAAAAATACCAACAATTGGGGAAAATGATAATACGTTTAAATTTCTAAATGACCATAAAAACAAACGATTATTCAAGACTGTTGATCAAATAATTTTTAAATAAAGAAGATTTGAAGAAGAAACAATAAAATAAATAGTTATCGTCCTATTACTTTTTTGTATAAAAATGCAAAAGACAGTAATGAATGTGTACTTCATGACTTTATTAGACTCATATACATGTTTTAGGGGCAGATCCGAAATTACAATTGTTATCAGTGTCCTTAGCATACACTAATCGAAATGCATGGAAAATGTCTGAGACGTTAGATAACAACAAACAATGTTTCAAATAAAAGTACAAGTTTTTTAAATGTCGACAGCAAAAAGTCAAGAATAAACAATGATTTATCATAATTACCATGTTATATTGCCCTAACAAATTTTTTAAGATAGGTAGTCAAGTCAGTCGAATCTTTAATTCCTTATGTCATAATTGATGTTATTCCTTAGAGATAATATTGAAATTACTATTACATTTGTTAACATTTTTACGGTAACAAAATGTTTTAAATTCTGCAGTAATAGTAAATACGACATCGTAAACTTGATAGATTTTACGAGTTCCGTGTTTATAGTCATAAGAAATCGAAACGGTGGAAATAATGCTAATAAACTATATGTATAATATTATACTTTTAAATGATGAATAAATTTGAGATAATCTACAAAATCCATCCAAGAATTAAAACGTCAAGCTTTAGGGGTAAATATTTATCCAATTCGTAAACTCGAATAAGCACCTTCATTTTATTCAATAGTTTTTATTAATTTGGATAAAGAAGTACATCAACATATTACAAAGTTTCACAAAAACATTTTGTAAAAGCTGGCGTTATATTCGCAAAATTATAATTTTCCCAGACATGTAACACTTTCATAAAATTTGATTTTATATATAATTTAATCATGACGCAAATACTTCACTGGATAGAATATGAAGATGACAAATTAGGAAATTGACCTTACAACTTGTTTACAGTTTAAATTTTTCTTAAACTTCCCGACCATCTACTACCCACCCACCTCGCCAATATTTAATTAATGTGATCAAAGGTTCAATAGAGCTTCAAATTAAGTTTAATAAGTATTTATACAATGAAAATATCTAGAAATCATTAAAATAAATGTTTGTAGTATTTTTGTGGTAAGAACTCATTTTCATTTAATTGTGGCCTACGGTGAGGTTATTTGAAAGAAGGAAGATAAATAGATCATTAATTTTTATCATAGAATTCCCTGGGAAAACGCTTCTTTCCGACAACCAGCATTTTCAGTTTTGGCAACAAGTTCCAAATCTCCATTCTCTCACCCTTTGCTCCAACTTCGACTCGAAATCGGGGTAATCCCCTGGCAAACCAAGTGTTGCAATCACCCCCATCAATCTCCAAATATTCCAGCGAAGGAAAGCATTTTAGGTAGAACAGCGGTGGTAAATTGCCTGGACAATCGGGCTGCTGTAGAATGAGCGCAGTTACAGCTGGAAGAACTGGCAAGTCTTTATCCTTCCCTGGATAACAGCGATGGCCCAAACCTTTAAGAGTTAAGACTTTGACTGGGAACAACTTAATTGATTCGAGCAAAGACTCCAGAGGGATCACTGGATTGACGATTCCAATTGCCTGCAATTCCCGAGCTTTCAGAGATTCCATTGCTCGAGTCAACTGACCCACGGACGAAATATACACCAAAGTTAAATCCACCAGAGACTTCAGTTGAGCTCCATACTCATCCTTCCATAAGCACAGATCCAAGGACAGCTTTCGGAGTTGACTCGCATATTCCAACATGATGACATGGAAAACATTTTCGAATGGGATGACTCTTCCTTCGTTACCGAGCGGTGCTACGCTTAACTCCAGAGTTTCCAGGTTCGGTAAATCGGGTAAGAAATGTAAGTCTGCAATTGGAGCAAACAACCATTTTCGGGCACCACCTTTCCGGTTTTGCTCAGAAGCATAGCTAAGTAAGGCATCCCTTGGCATTTTTACGCTGAGAGCCTTCAGGTTCGGCATTAGGAATAAACACTTTTCTAAGCATTTGTAGTGCTCAACGTTCTCAATGTCGTATTCATACCGTTGTCCAGTAATTGGGATTTTAACTGAGAAAATGCCCTTCCCAAACTTCTTCAAAAGTTTCTCAATTTGCAAGAAGTGTTCGTAAATATTATAGTCGTAATCCTCATTGTCCAAAGCTTCAAACTCGACAGACTTTCCAACAAATGAATTAACGGCGTCCGAGTCACCTTGTTCCAATTCTTCCGGCTGATGCCATAAAATCGTACCTTCATATCCAACTTTGACACATTCCATAGCCTTGCTTGCCAATGAAACGTAGCGATAACCAGTTTGATCCGCAAATGATTCAGCATCGTAGGCACGACGGGATGGATGATTCTCCAGAAAGTTGTCGACTATCAGCTTCCACAAGATACTGGCTTTGCGGCAGCTCAATACGTCTATCTTATCCAGATCTTTGAAGATGAGTGGGAGAACCTGCGTTTTAAAACAAGCAAGAATTTTAAATAATATTGAGAGAAGCATTAATTTGAAAATCACATATCATATGCCACTCATATTTTCCGTACAAAATATTGACTGCCTCAGGTTTCCTTCTAATTTTACCTTTTCAAATAAAATCCCAGTTTCCTTAATCAAGATGTAGAGTTGTGGAAAAGCTTCCAGCAGGTTCCAAGTATTCTTTGTATTCGCCAAAGTCTTTTTCATGATCACCTTCCAAACCTTAGACGACACAGACACAATAAAAAAAGATTTCAATGAGCATTAGATTCACAAGTTGGGTTGCAATTGCAAATATCTGATTTCATAATATTTAGTTATTTAGGAATTAAAATTCCAGAGATAAAAAAATGCTTACCTTTTCGTCGAAAATCTTGAAAGGATTGGTTTCCATTTCGTTTCCGCTTTCTGCACTGGCTCCATCCCCAGACGCAGCAGCAGCAGCGCTAGCAGAAGCGCCAAGAACTTCATCTCCAACTGAATTGCCCGTTTTCTCAATATTCAACCCGCCCATAGCATCTGCTAAATCTGAAGATCCCTGCTGAGTTGAGTCCTTGGAAGCTTCGTCAACCTAAGAATAAAAAAATAAATATTCAACTATTAATAAACACCAATCTACAATTATTAGCATTAACAGCAGAAGTTGTCTATATATTATTATTATGTCGTGTGTAGTTTTTGCATATAGTACAATCAACATTACCGATTTATCAACATTCTGGGATTCACCGGAATCCTGGTCGGGTTGAGAAAAACGCTGCTGACGCTGACGATTGGCAAAAATTGTTGTGATGTACACTTTTTTCACGCCATTCTCCAACGTCCAAACGTCGAGTACTGTCCAGCCATTTCCCATAACAACTGGTTGGATAAATACCTTTTCCTCTTCCCCACCCCCCACTGAATCTGCCATGGTGTACGGCTAACAGTTGAGTTTCACAGTAATTTGCTGGTTATACCAATCCTTACTATTGGATGTTCCACTGTTGAAGAGAATGTAGACCTAAAAATAAAATTCAGCAGAAAAGGACAACATCATCACCAGTTAATTAATCAATCATTCAATTATTCACCAGTTTACTAGCAATGCGCAACCTTTTGTTAAAACCTGACACTGTCAACTGTTGACCGTTCTGATAAGTATATTATTCTTCCGTTAATAAATCAAGTTGAAAAGAAGAGAATTATACCCCAGCCCCATTTTCTCATTCGGATTAGATACTACTACTAACTACAATTAAAAATAATTAATAATACTGAGAACTTTTTTATTATTATTCACAATAGTTATAATAATTAAGTTAAAATACTCCACTTACGATATCCAAATTGATAAAATACTATTTTAATGGAATGAACTATGAATAAAGTTCTGAGCGAAGATTCACAAACAACAACAACAAAATGAATCACTAATGCAACTACTACAAGCAAGGTAAACGAGAACTCCCCTTCCCACAATCAGTTTTCGGTTGAGATAAATAGAGAGTCGTTTCGCAGCTTCAAATAAAAAAAAGTGAAAAGAAAGCAAAACAGGAAAACAAACGAACAAAATGCCATATACCACCGCACCATAATAAAGAGGAAAAAGAGTAGATTTTTTGAATGCATCAGTTACCGCGCGCACTCGCCACACGTCTCCTTTTGCCCATCATCATTCCTTCTTGCTTATGTAGTAGTTCCAGTCCAGTTGCGTAATAACGTCAAAAGGTGAGCAGAGTGAGCAGCAAAAAAAAAGGTTTGGGAGGGTTTCTTGCTGGTTCATCCAACACAGTAGTGCCAGACGTGCAAAATCTTACAGACGTCTCGGCAACGAAAATTTTTTATTCTGGGAAGAAACAAATTCGGGTCCCGATTCCCGGCTATCGGACGTTTGTCCCGTGTGAGCAAAAAGGACACAAAGCTGATTTTGGTCCCGAGTCCCGAGTAAAGCTCGGTGGCCCAGGGTGAGAAAAAAGGAATATTTTTGATTCTGAGTAAACCCGTCAACGTCGTTTCGTAGGATTTTGCACGTCCACACATTGAAATGGTAGGGTATGCTTCTGCAATTAAGTTTCGATTGCAGGGTCGGGATGTTTCTGGCAAATTAGAAGACTTCGTGACAAGGTAATTTGTAGCAATGACACTACTGCTTCGGATCTCCTTAATTGTAAATTATTAAAACTTGAAGCATTTTGTTTTTTTAAACTTTGAGTGAATTTAGTCAAAGCTAATAAGCTTGATCAAGTGTTAAACAAATTCTAGATGCTGGCTACAGGTTCCTCTGGGATGCTACCAGCTTAGCGAGACCTCAGGAAATATATCTCCACGATTTTCAAGCCAATGGCATGTCGAACCCACTTAGCAACAGCTTTCACTTTCTTAATGTAACGCTTACTGATTTGGAAGAGGCGGAATACTTACTCGGAAAGTACATGTCGCGTTCTAATAAAAAGGATTACGATGCACAATTGCGGACACAGAAGATTGTTGTCGAATATTTAGGACAAGAAAATGGCCAGTGCTACTTTGTCCCTGATCCTTTTTTCCCAAAACCAGATTTGCTGGAGATGTACACCGTCAACAGAATATGGATTGCACAAACCTACTCTCGAATTCGGCAAAGTGGACTTCTGGAAAAGTGGCAGTACTGGGTGAGCAGAGCGCTAAGATTTTCCCAAAATTTTACCATCGAGAATCCAAATCCGAAAGCGATTGTAAGGACAGGAGACCAGATAGGATTGCTGAATCTGTTTGCACTGGAGTTTTGGAAGGGGCACGAATGCATTGTCCCATTAACCAAGAACATGTCAGAGGGCCAAAGTGCAATGGAAGGAGAAGAACTGGAAAGCATGAATAAAAAATCAGACAAAACCGATAATAATTGCACATTGACAGAAATCAAGGATTGTCAGCCGGGAAGAACTCAAGAAGAAAAATGCCTAAGAAAAAAAGATGTGATACCTGGTGGACAGCCAAGTGCGAACCCGACTGAAACTACCGAAAAATCCGGTGGCAGTAACATTGTCATTTCTGGTGATACGCCGAATAACGAAAATGGTAACTATGCAAGTAAATTTTGTTGGGAAGTACGAATCCTGTTTTAAACTACCTATCTAAAGTTAGTTCCCTTAATTTTTGATAAAAGTCAGTTCTAACAGAGTAAATTAATATTTTTTATTTTGTTCATAGTTGGCACGAGCATGCCAATGCCAATCCAAGGGGATGCCCGAATGATGATCATCAGCCAGGTCAAGTCAACCATCAGAGGTTTTAGAAATGGAGGTCGAGCACGAAGCACAACAACTTTTTGATTCACAATTTCCTATAAATCATGGTTAGTAAGCTTGACTAAATTTCTAGCTATTTAAACACATTAAACTTTTAGTGCACTTAATATAATTTTGAGGACATCAGCTTCTCCCTTGAAAGCAAGTATGGAAAGCTGTTGGAAGATTTTAAAATCTTTTCGACAGTTTTATTCTGAATTCCATTGATTACCATGAAGAGGATTCTTCCTGGGTCTGTTGCAAATGAGTTTATCTGCAGAAGTTTTCTTAAAATATTCTTAGATTTAAAACAAATTATCATGCTTACAAACTTACCAATGGACCATTGCTTTAGTCTAATAGTTCCAGTGATAATTTTGGTACAGAAATCCCTGCACTTGAATATACCTTGTTATTTAAAATAGTTATTGTTTAAACCTAAGTAAACATAATTAATCACTTGAACACATACAGAGCGCGGATTATTTGAAGACAACTAACAAGGACACTTAGACTGTGGAACAGTAATAAAAAATAATGCCTTAGTAAAATTATGTGTGCAAAATTATACAATATAAAGTGTTGAGTGACCTTCGCGACTAAGCATGCAATGTAATTTTTTCAACTCCACCAACTAATAATAAGAGAATCTGGCATACACACGGACGGATAAGTAAATATGCGTCTACAAAATGACTTTTTCTGACAACCTGGTTAATTTTCGTGTAAAATCGCATAGATTTTGCATTTAATTAGAATATCAAGTTTTTTAACTAACCAACCCAAAGATTTTTCACAACACTCATAGGATTTTTTTAAAGATCTTCGTAGTTTCTTGCTTCAAACTTTTTTCCACTATGACTACAGAGGTGGGCAGGTTTGAAGACAGCATGCCCCGGAAATTAGTTTTTTAAATGCCTAAATTCAGCACGACATCATTAGCTTTTTGCCCCGTCATTAATACGTGTCCCTTTGTCAGGATCATAAATGCTAAAAAATAAAGTATTCAATATGAATTCAAAATCCATTGTATATACATGAGTTTGCGGCTGACAACGACCATATATGCCGGCTACTGAAGGAAACAATCGTTAAATGCTGAAAATAAAGCCACCTACAAGGTAACCCATGAGGGTATTAGTTAATTTAGATTTGGTTTTGCGGGATAAAAAGTGTTGGTTCATTTTTGTGTCCGGATGAAATATTAAATTTATTTTTATAAATCCCAGCTCTCGGTTAAAGTGAATATGTCTAACTCTAATAAACTCAGCAAATATTTTCTACTACTTGAAACCTCTCCCAGTCCTGTCAAATGAATGTTTTTTTGTTTTTGAAATTGCTTGCCTCTTCAAGCTTTAAAACCTATTCGCATCTTAATGAGTTTTGGTTTGTTGAGCCATTGTAAAGCTGTCAAACTGGCACGCTACAAAATTGTCTCTGTTTTACTCTTATTTCTTTCTAGTTTAAATCATAAGCTAGCTACCTGCTACTACCTACCTAAACTGCTAGTAATATTTCCTCAGTCTTTCGTTGTTTGTCATTGTTGTAACTTGTAATATTCAATATATATGTGTGCGCCAATCTCTAAAATGAATAAATTGTGACACGATTTATTTCAATCAATTTCATATAAATAAATATATATTCAAAATTGCTTTCATTCTGCCATATCTGCTATCGTCAACGGTGCCAATAAATAAAATAATTACAGTGTATATCTGGTTAAAGAAGTATATGAAGTAGAGTATTTAAGTTTCTCGAATACGTGAAAATCGATAGTATATTTTTTAAATTAATATTTATATGGGAGCTTAGTGCTGATATTAAAAATGAATTTTCTGGTGAAGTCAAAATAGAGCTTTTCTAAGGATTTCAATCTACCAAATTTTAAATAGAGAATCAATGTTTGTAAATTTTTATTTGCACTCCTTTTGAGATTTGCCAATGAAGAATCATATAAAAAATCTTCATACGAAATTTTTAAAAGGGTTCGTATTTTGGTTTTATTAAAAACTAAAAGTTTGTTTTCTGTTTATGGTAATAGGTTCAAACGGTTTATGTGAATAGCAGTGTGAATACAGGGCAACGTGTTTAAATTAGGTTACTTAAGACTTTTTAAACCATGAAATCCTTTTAATCTCCTAAGCAAATTAAAACTAATTTCTTTGTCATTTGCGGGTGTGTAATGTGTAGGTAGCCATTCCTATGGTGATCCACTCTTTTTAAGCAATCAATAAGTCTTTTCACAGTTGACGGTCACCATGTCCTTCAAAGTCAGGTAGGGGACTTTCGACTACGTCACGTAAGCAAAAGCTTTATTTAAAACAAATTCAAAGCGTGTTCAAAAACGTGAATGCTAGAATTAGCAGCAGTGCCACGTCTATTCGTTATTACGTATACATTTGCATTAAACATTGATTGGATATCAAAGCTTTAAAAACCATTAAAATTCTGATAGCTTTCTTCCGCAGGAATGATCAAATTGGATTTCTAATGACGCAATACCTCTCCACTAACGTAAGAAATTTAAGAAAAGAGTAAAATAGCTTATTTTTTACAGAACAGAAGTAGGATATAAGGGATATTTAGCGCCAATAAATATTTTCAAGCTAATTATTTTTGATTGAACCACCAACTATATATTAATTAAATATATAGATCAAATTGAATGTACTTAAGCCATCAACAACCATAACATATTTCAAAAATCTTTATTAAATTCACTAAAAAGAGTTTGGAGATTTACACAAAAGATAAGATCAGCATCAAGAATATTTCTGACTTAATCAACGTAAAATACTTTTGCCCTTAAATCTGGAGCTTTCAAGCTTTATTAACAAAAGGTTCAGACAACCTGACGTGCTAAGTGAGAGCCTGGCTTCATCAGGCTTGCCGGTGTATTAGACAGTACATTTACTGTAAATATATTTTAAGCGAAGAATTATTGATAGGTTTAAAGACTAAGTTACCCATCGTTATGTTAGGAATGTAAACTTGTTCATTTCTGGGCCAGGATCATACGTGTGGATCATTTTCCTTTTGATTATCACCATTGCCGTTGAAATTAATCCCAGCCAAATTTTCCAGGGGAATTAAAAAAATATATATCCTTTTTCAAAATTTTCATTTTCTACTTTAGAAAGTTTTTTGTTCGCACTTGAGAATTCGTATTGGTAAACTCGAACTATTCATTGTATTATTTAATAATGACAATAAAAATACACCTGTCACATGTCATTACTTATGTTACGTATTACAGAGTTGTCTCAATGAAATGACGAATTTTGTGGATTTTATCTTCCAAGAACTCGCGATACTTTCAACTTTTTCAAACTTCATTTTAATCTCCCATGAAAAGAAACAACCAAAGTTAGGTCCTTTTTACGAGTTTTATTAACCAAATAAATTTTCGGGAATTATAAATGAAGAGGTCGAAAACTTTTTAATATTTTGCGAATTTTGCGATTGAATTAGATACCGCAAAGGCTTAGGCATACATAATTAAAATAAAGTAATTACGTGGCACAGTAATAATTTGTTTTAATACTCAGCCCCTGGCTGCACTACATTCCTCCTTTCTTCTGCAGGCATAAAAAACTAAGGGCCTTGCATTTGCATACCACACCACCACCACCCAAGAACGGAACATGCATGAATGGACTGAGGAGAGAAAAAGGTGATGATTGACAGCTGCATTGTTCTCTGCTTCCGTCCTTTTCCTTGTCATTTTGTATCGGCGAGGAGGACTGGGGACAAAAAACCCAACTCGGCCGAAAATTTTCTAAAAATATCCAAAGCAGGGATTTTGTCCCCAGTCCTCCTCGCCGATACAAAATGCCAGCCAATGAGAAGAGCAGGCGGCGAGGCAGCTGCTCTAGGTTTTTGTTTTTAATGCTTTATTTTATCAACTCAAAAAACATTTTTGCTGGAGTAGTGGAATGAAGATTGACAAATATGATGATGATGATGATATTATTGGCTTCGTTGCAATTCTGCACTGCTGCTATCCATCCAATTTCACATTCTTTTGGCTTTGGTTAAGGGGCCGTTCATGCAGTAGCTTGATGAAACTTGAATCCTACATATATTATTATGTAACTGGTCAACAAATGCAGAGGTGTTTTTTTTTGCAAATGAATAATTTTATTTAAGTCTAAATAATAACATAATCATAATTATGTTTTGGAGGTGTCAGTGTCAGGTATTTTGTAATCATCTATGATTTATTCTCCAGCTCTAAACTCTGTAAGTTTTTTTCGTAAGAGGCAGCAACTATTAAAAATATATGCAATGCCAATTCTACACATGGCTAATAGCCAAGCCAGACAGGCAGAGATAGTGTCGAATATCAAAATTTTGTTATCCATATGACATCAGAGTTGAGCCAACAGCGTAGGTAATTAACTTTAACTATTACTTTTATTTTTTTCTCAGAACAAAATAATGTACCTATGTCATCATCACTGCATAAATGGGAGATCTGGTTTTGGGACAAGTGCACTTGCATAATATTGACATTGTCATGAAAAAAAAAATGAGAATGTTTTATCTGGAATAATCCGACCGTCTGCTGGAAATTAAATACAGCGTTATCACTTATGTAAGCTTGACATTTAACCAATTTATTAAAAGAAAAAAAATCAGGAATGCCTCTTTACATGAATTCTATTCTACCAAAGAATTAGGAATGATGCGAAACAGGTAACGACACTCATCAAAATGAACTGACCACTAACCCCCGGCCCCTTGGAGCAGTCCACCCCACTTTCACATTCATCCCCAAGGACCTTGGTGGGCTCCACGCAGCTGCCCTCTACTTCCATGGCTGTTGGCAGACAAGTGCAACGTTTTCCGGTTGTTGCATTTGCTCCTGCGAGACAAAGAGTAAGATTGTTGACCCCGAGCATGCACTGGTCGTGGGTGTTGCACGGTCCATTGGGAGTCGCGGGGAAACGCAGTCCTGGTTAAAGAAATGGGAGGAGGCGTCACACTGACATTTGTGGTCGATACAGGTCACCCTTCCAGGAAGAATTCCGATGGTGGAGCATTGGGCGGGGTCGTTGCAGTGGTCATCGAACTTATGACGAACCTTTCAAAAAATAAAAATATTAAAACTTTTGCATTTATTTTGATTTTGTAAAAGTCTTACCGGGTGACATGTGTTGTTATTTGCTTGACCAATCACAAATCCTGTCGTCAGACACCGGACTTCCCTCGGAGGAAAAAACGGGATTCTCACCGGCACACATTGGCTGCTTTCCACTTGGCATTGCACGCCCTCCACGCAGGTCTCATTCAGAGATGGGAACATGCTCAGGCACCTGTTCCCTTTCCCATTGACCTATTTTTTTATTAGCTAGTCAATTTGGTTTACCAATTGCTCACACTATTAAAACGTTAGTTAATTGTCGAGCCAGCGACTCAACTCAACTCAACTCAAAGCGCGGGGGAACTCAACAACCAGGCAGGCCAATTGGTGACGCGGAGAGCAATTTCACCTGTAAATCAACACACAGATATACAATTGCAAAGAACTATATAGTTTACTGATAATCACAACAAAAAATAAAACCAATACGCACCCACACACACACAACCCAGCTAACTAATACCACTAATTAAAATCTCAATTTAATGAACACTATAAAACTTAACTACTGATTTCCTTAAAATATGTCTCTGCTGCACCACAACACAACAGCCAAAAAATTATTAGCTCTCAGTTGCCCGTAATTTAAAATAAACACCTTTAAAACCCAGCAATTAACGATGGTGTGGAAACTAGTGACGATGACGATCTTGATAAATGATGATGATAATTTATAAGTTCCAAAATTAATTAATTTAGAATGCAAAGACTGTTTCTGTAAATATCGAGAGTTCAGAGGAGAGGCATGAAAGGCGAGTGGGGGAGAAGGAGGTGGCGGGGGAGGTGAGGTTGCGACAGAATGAGAATTTTAAAGCGGATACATGTTGATCGACGCCTACATAAATAAATAACTAAATTATTCCACACTGTCAACTGTCAAGTAGCTTTATTAAAAATTACCGCATCAATTTAAAAAATCATCAAATTCCTACATGTAATGAATGTAATCCAACAGAGTGTCGCTTATTAAACACAAAGAATTGATTTTGCATTTAAAAAAACCCCAGTGCATTGAGATGCTTTCTCTCGTTCACCCACCAAGCCAAGCATAAATAATTATAAATAATATATTATTTCCCCATGTTCTCCTGCTGCTGCAGTTGAGAACCCACACAAAAACATAATAAAGCAGTGGCTTGAACTTTCCCGGCCGGATCTGGTCCTCTGGTTGATGGGGAGCGAGTGACTTT
>JAQIWO010000724.1:0-12638 GCA_034695405.1 Entomobrya muscorum | reverse complement strand
CAATTGTGAAAACTAAGGAATAACATAAAAGAAGGACATTTTAAAGGATTCATAGTAAAAGAAACCTGCTGTTAAATTTACGTCATTGTTTTCTTTCTTCTCCAAACCAAACTCTGCCAGAGATAATGGCTTATGGGAACATTCATTATTCCCTCATTGAAGCTCTGTCCATAATTATTTATCAGTAATCCACACAAAAATATTGAGTTTGGCCCATGTAAGATTTTTATTGTACCCGTCTACGTGATTTTATTACCAACATTACTCTCATTTGATTCTCTTTCCTTTCATCGCAATCTAACTCCGAACTGGGGCAGATACCAACCTGATGCAAGCAGGCCGAAATTCATTCCAGTGACTTTGTAAAAGCCGTTGAAATAGTACATGAATTGTGGACAAGGATTTTTTAAATACTGGTCAGTTTTGTTAATAAATTGATTATCCTCGAACAAACAAATCAAAATGTAATTAAAACATGTGATCAGAACACTAATGAAGAATTTATTAAAAATCAAACCATAATACACAGTTTAAATGAATTTATGCATAAATTTTTGTAAAATTGAAAATACAAACAAGTTTCACTATTCTATTCAGCTGTACCACACGACACGTTTCTTTATTATCAATAAATTAATCATCCCATTACACCTGTCATGGTAAAACGGGAAAGGCTTTTAATTTTATTTTCACCTTCAAATACAAATCCATTCAAAAAGAATTTCTCTTGTTAACTTGTTAAGCCTCCATAACTTGAATCTAGCGTCTTCAAAAACATCTTAATGTCAATATTAATTTAATTTTTAATGCAATAATATACTCTAAGCGGCTGATTGCCATTATTGTAAAATGCAGTGGCATGTCATTATCTTTATTCTGGTCTCTGTGTTTTTTTAGTTTCACGGTTATGCATGCTTCATTTTGTAATCTTAACTTTTATTGACTTTATCCGGTACACCGCGGTGTACTTGTAATGCATTAACAATATTTAATTTGGAAAACAACTTGTGTTAACTTCTAGCTTAATGATTCGCCATCCTTCCTTTTGGCAAAAATGTCAATTATTAGTGAAATAACAACCTTACCCCGTATTTTTGACCACTACTATCCCCAGTACAATTCCTCATCACCTTGGCATTTTGAAATTCGATTCATATAAAGCACATATTATGTTTAATTAAGCATATTTAAACCTTAAAATTTGTAGCAAACAAATTGGTGTGCTGTTGCAAAAAATTCAAATGAGCATTTGCACCAAAACCATATTTGTACAAATATGTACAAATACAAGTATTGATTTCTTATAGTGATTCTATTGGAAGAAAAATAACACTTTTTGTCTTCAATTATTTTGCAAATTACCAACTAATTAGTACTTTTTAACTCGTCGTAGTTTTACCTGCTGAACAATACGTTCAACACTACAGTTTAGCTGTTAGCCAATAATACAAGTTATATCTTCTTATTTATTCTAAAACCTTAAGCAGTACGAATATCAAGGTTCGCTTAGAATCGTTCGCGGTTATCTACTATTAATAGTATTAATTACAAGCAGATTTTAAATCTGAGGTAACTTAAGTGAAGTCTACTCGAAACAAGTTTCATTTTTTTCTTTTTCTGACGACCAATTGTAGTCCTGCTATTGACCAAAACTCATTAAATTTTAAATGCGAAAATTGTTTACACTATTGCCATCTCATTCGTTCGCGAGTATGGCTTAGGTGAGTATTCGTTACAAGTTATCTTACCTGTCAGAAAAGTGGAGGCTAGAATCGGAAAAACATTGAAATTACAGGTAAACGGGTACCAAATAAGGTTTAGTTGCTTGGATTACAATAATACCCAGCAATTATAAACTGTTGAAAAGTGAGTCACGACGTGAACACAACTATCACTGCTAGAATCGAGTGAAACATTCGAAATCTGCGTCATCGATATACCCGTACACAAAGTTTCAGCACTCTACGAAGACTCCTTCGTTGGTTTCTAGCGTGCGTTAAACAAAAATCGTTCATTGCGTACAAATGGCGCCACCTGGCACGTCGATATTTTCAGGTTCTAAATTTCCGTTATCGATTTACCCCGTACACCAAGTTTCAACTCTCTACGAGCACTCCTTCATGAGTTTCTAGCGTGTGACGAACGGACGGACGGAACACAGACATGCCATACTAATCTCATAAGTCACGTTCACTTCGTGGCTCACTAATTATTGTAACCTGGAAGTACGTTACAAGGCATCCTACCAACATGCATCCACTGCATCACACTTATTTGATTTACTTGATTTAAATCTAGTAATTTTTTCTCCACTTCATCTACATCTACATCTACATTGACAATTGTCATAAAATATTTCTTACGTCGCCACATTATGCAAAAATGTGCGGTCTCGAGTAAATGTCTACCCGTTTCGCTGTAAAACAAGTTTGGAAATAATTAAATAATAAGTAGATTATTCGTGAACTCCACAAGATGTTTCGTCATAGAGTTATTCTCAATAAAATTCTTCCCGATGAATCGGCAGTCGTGTAGATAAGCTGACAAATTTTCTCACGATTAGATTTTCAGTTCGAACATCAAATTTTAACAACACCAAACACTTTTTTCAATGTTTACTTTGCTTCCGTCATGAATCTGTGAATGTTTCCTCGGGAAATGGAATCCCCAACTGACATCCAATACAACCTTTGAGCGTCCTGTCTTCTAATCCTGCAAAGACATCATTCTCGGTATAAATATATGATTTCTCCCTATTTGAACGACAGTTCTCCCACCATATTTGGTCAAGTGGTCAAGATATTTCAAAGCATTTATAGCTTTAATCAGCAATTTATTCCCACAGTTACAGATTAAATAGGATCAATTTGGTCTCTGGACAAATTTGTCCCACAAAACTAACGCAAATAATGGCATGTAACGCAAATAACGCAAAGACCCAAAGGCAGAATTCGCAGCAAAAGCAATTTTAAAAAGCAGAAAAAGCAGAAAACGCAGAATTGGGCACCCAGAGCAGAATTAGCCGAATTTTAGCAGAAAGAGCATAATCAGCCCCAAAATCGCATTAAAACGTATAAATTCTGTAGCTGTATTTAATAAAAATTAGGATATAACCAACAATAAGCATATTTTTGCCATCTTTGAGCATATTGGTGGTTTTACTTGGCTATTTTGAGACCTTTGCCTATGAAACTAAATCAGATAGACGTTAATTTTATTTAAACCCAAGTAAAACAGCTTTAATTTGTTATGATACTTGTTTTATGTTGCAATTTTTTTATAACTATTTTTATTAAAGATTAAAAAAGAAGTACATAAATAAAGAACGCACTGCTTCAGGTAGGTGTCAGTAGTAAATAGTTTAGAAAAATTTATTGAAGATGTGCTCCATGGCTTACTATTTCCTTTCGTTAGCTAAGTAAAAACATTCAGGTTTATGAACGCACAAAAATTTAGCAAATATTTGTTTAAAAATTTATATAATCCATCGAAAAACTAGTTAAACAAAAAATAAATATGTTTAGAATTTGGAAAAATCGAAAAATTGGCCTAAAATTTTATACAAATTTTTTGTTTTCGAAAAAAGCAGAAAAAGCAGAATTTTCAAAACGTAAAAGCAGCATTCAGGCTGAAAAAAGCAGAAAATGGGTCGCTCTGGTAATGTACATGGGAGTCCATCTTCACGAGACACTCAAAAATAGTCACAAAATCAATCAAAAGCATCATGACCATTTTATTGTGATGTGATGAGTAAAGTGGTAAAACTTGTTGCTTATATTTTAGAATTCCTATATAATTTCCAATTTATGTACATCAGGACGATTTTTACAAAATTTTTATCTATTTTTGAGACCAGGACACGGTCAATAGAAACTTATTAAAGCCGGAAAGAGAGAGAGAGAAACTTGTTGATCATCATCAGAATCATCTGAGGAGCCTAATATTTTGAAATAAAGTTTTCTACCAGCTTGCAATAAAATTCTCTTGCGTATGGCGTTAGGGCCTGTGACACATTCAAATTCCTGAACTTCAAACCAAATCTGGATGAGATCCCCATTTTAAAATATATTCACTGGATTTCATGTCTTCTAACTACGGTCGAACGAACCATAAAACAAAATATGGGCAGTCTCATGTCCCCCTAAACTCAGAGAAAGTACAACAGCTAAGCTTTCTTTCTACGTCCAACCATCATTATAAAACCTTAATTACAGCGAGTATACGCAAGATGTTTTCGAAAATTAAGTAAAACACAATTATCTAAACACTAACGTTTAAAAATATTTTGTGTAAACGCGTTACATTTTTGTAAACCTAGTCAACAAATTACTTAAACTAAAACGATCTTGGAAGTGCGAAAGTTTTAATACAACATAAAAAGCTTTTTATAAGATAAAATGTTTTTTATTAGATAAAATATTTTTGAAATGAAATATAAACGTTGTAATAGATTATATGCCAATGGAAATCAACTCCTTATATGTACACTGTACGAAGGTTTCCTTTGGACAATAAACTCATTATTATTACGATTAGTTATAAAACAGAATCTAATATCAATGGCATTTTACCTTACAGAACTTGTTACAGAACAAATAATAATTTTTGGATAAATTATTTTGGATTACGTTAACACAGCAAACACAATGCTTTAAAAGCTACACCAGAGATCAGGTATGACTTGAATTCATATCAAGCTCGGATCGAAATAAATGTACACATATTTGTGGAGACATAATTTTGTAGACCGTAGATTACTTGACCTGAAATTAATGTATCAATCAAAAGCTCCTACTGCTTAAAAAACACTGCTTACTCTACTGCCATGTTACAGAGCGAACGAGCTCCAACTTGATTTTTCCAGTCAGTTTTGGGGACTATTTGAAAAATGTGTTTACTGCTGGAAGTATGGCATCGTTCCATTATGCTTCTCCTATCAATGTAAATCTGGTAGAAAAAACAGATTTCAGGTTCTAAAAATCATTTCCCTTCACTTAATATCAGGACGACATGATACAGCTCGAGAAACAAGATAAGCCCCAAGTTCAAGCGAAAGATTCTCGGGATAAAGCTAGGGTGCAAAGATGTAATGCCGGTTAACTATGGGACGAAAGCTCAGAAGAAATACCAACCATTGCACTATGATTATTTTCGGAGGGAAAATAATGACTGCGAAATATGTGCCGGAAGTGTGGTGACTGGGAAGATTCATATATAAGCGTTGGTTTAAGTTGTTGGTTCAGTAATTCTAGGTTGTATTTTTTAAATGGAAATCAAGTCTTACATTGAGTTTTAATGGCATTATAATGTCTTGTTAATCGGATGGTGAATGTTTAATAATTTATGTTGGGATTATATTTTATTAAATAGTATTTTTGTGGTACTGTCTAGGAATCTTTTGCAGAATTGTAGAGACATAACTGCAAAATGCGGCTTTTAGTTTCCCAGACAATGGTGTTTAGATTAGATGAAAGTTTCCCGTAAGTGAATCCCACAAAACTTCATTTTGGGATTAGGCGTTTTAATGAGTAGGTTATTCTATACATAAATCGAAATATTACAAACTATACCCAAAAATTGTCTTTGATTTCTTATAAATACCATATGCATGCAGCTGACGTTCTGCATTGCATTAAAATTTGTTCTGCCAAAAAATATAATAGGTGGCGCAGTAGCATACTCATAGTTTATGATTTATTAATTTCATTTCATACACGAAACGCTTCCAACTAATTCTTTAAAAAAAAATTCACGATACAACACGATACGATTTCATACAATGTAATTGTACTACGACTCTCATCACGTTACGGCAATTGTCCGCTCCAAGCGTTTTCCGCTTTTTGATGGCGTCGTGGAGGTGAGTAGCGTTGATCTGGTCCGCTTGCGTGATAGGGCTAGCCGTCTGCACGCGGAGAAGGAACCTACTTCTTCTCCGAGTCCTCCTCCACCACTGGCACCTTTTGAACTTCCCGGGATGGAGGAACCACCTCTAGTCAATTGCTACGAGATGCGTCAACATTCGAAGCACCTTCACTCACAAGGCTCGGTTTCCTCCTCTACTTGGCAAGAAATCTCGTCATTTGTCTCATTATTTTGGAGGGAGGACACGATGCCAACTACTGATGACGCTGCTGAGGAAGAAGGGGCGAGGCACAGCCAATGGCGGATTTTCGCACATTCTATCCCAATCAAATAAACGGTGATCTCCTGTATCAGGGTTGTCCGCGATGACCTCCTCCTCCAGATCCTCCGAGTCCGATGGGACCTCCAGCTCCCAGTTCGCTTATCCCTCCTCCCGCATTAGGCTTCCGGTTTTTTCTCGGAAAGGAAGCCGGAAATTACTCATTGTCGAGTTTCTCTTTTCAAATTGCCCCTCCTCCTACAACACTCACCCTTTTCCGCCGTCTTACCAAATGTTATCGTATTCGCTATCGCTCCTCCCTGTCGCTGCTGCAGGGCACCTCCTCCTGCATAAGTCAAGAGTCCTACACTACTACTAGGCCTCGAAATGGAGGCACCGTAAGCCATGCCATCCAGTTCATTTCGTCCCATGTCATCGCTTCTCGCGAGCTGGAGGCGTCGTCAGTATTAAAGTCGTTCAGTCTGACGATATCGCTCGCGGCAACGTCTGTATTCCACGCCTCACTCATGGTCTCGTGATTCAGCAGGTCCTGCGCCATCGGCACCACAGCGGTAGGATGGTCTTGCTGCCTATCTTAGTGGCGATGATGATGATGATGATAACGATGATCTCTGGAGGATTCTCCTCCATTGTTGTGTCCTCCTTCACCCCCAAACCTCGTTTCTCTCAGACCGTAAAGCATAAATAAATTTAGCTAGTCAAAAATTTAGGTGAAAAAAGAGGTTCCAGCCGCATGTAGACAGCACGGTCCACGTTCCAAATGTAGTCAATAGGAGCACATCACCTCCACTTTTACTCCAAACGATGCTACTCCTAAACCCTAAGCAACTAACGAACTGCAGACAGCACTACTTCTGATGAAAGTAACATTTTAGGAGCTGTTTGTTTTCAACGAGAAGAGAACCACTTTGAAATTGACAATCGTAGAAGCACTCCCTCTTAGCATTTGTATTCATGCATTTCATTATTGATAGTTGAGCTACCTATATATTTATTTCCGCATTTTCGCATGTTAAAACTAACCTACGATACAATACATAATACTACCAATACCTTATACATAAATTTAGTATTTTACGTGTGATGCTTTCAGGTCCCAGTCCCACATTAATTATTCTTTATTTGGGCTACTAATATTATAGTTTATCGGAGAGCATTTAAAAAAACTAAGCAGACTAGGTACTTGATTATATGAGATAATATTTGGTGACGTGTGCACAAGTGTCTCTCTCTCTTATCATAAAATAAACCGTGTAGAAAAACTAACTAGGTTGTAATATGAATGGGATAGTAAAGGCATTGCTTACTATAATTTTGGTGTTAACTTTTACTCTTTCTTTACTTCCTGTCGTTTTACTGACTGTTAATTTATGTTTTTGCACGTTTGCGAAATGATTAGAGTGGGACACCAATTATAAATGAAGTGTTGTCGGCGAACAACTTGGTATAATTTTTAGTGTTTAATTTTACACCAATACTGAAAATATCAATGTTTTTCGTGTACCCCCAGCGAAGATGAAGATGAAAACATGACCTCAGTCAGATAATACAAAGATGTTAGTGTTTCATGAATCTTAACCTGATAATGATTAATCATGACTCAAAGATGCTTAGAATTATTTTACCCTGGACGTCAGTTAACAAGAACGAAAATTTGTATTTTAAATAATTTTAGTAAATAGATTTTTAAAACTGTTACAAGTTGCAAGATTCATGAAATTATTTAATCACAAAACGTTCCACTTCATAACTGTGCTCGAGTTTAAGCAAAAACGAGAGCGCTATTATGATGGTAAAGGTAAGGAGAAAGCTCTAGACTGTGGTATGGCACGTGGAGTGGATAGTGTAACGTGCTAACTATTGAGGAAAACATTAAAAATTCTGGTTACAAAATAAAAATAAATCTTCCATACTTTCTACCTAATTATCTACAATCATCAACTGGAAGGAAACCACTATCAGAATTATCACGTCAGTCGTTTCGGGTTTTATTTTTAGAGTAAGGAATAACTCATCATTCAAGTTGCAATCACTTTTTTTATAAATTTAATGGTGAGCATTTTAGAACTGCTGTCGGACTGTTTATTTTTGTTATTCTACATACGTAAACTTTGTGTATCATATTAAGTTCCAATTTGCAGTGTTGTATTTGTAAAATGTGAATTTTTTTCTTCCGGAACGGGATGTTTTATACATAGAATGGTCTCACTTAAAACTGTAGAATGGAATCACAAGATTCCAAAAGTCAGCAGAGTTGATAATGAATTAAAACACATTAGTTTTGTTGTTTTAAGTTTCTACGGTTCTTCTAGCCTTTGTAATGAGCAATACACTGGGAACAAATTCTCATCCAAATCAAATTACTTAACGTACATTATCCAGCATGCTATTCAAGTTGATCTGTTTTGCAAGGGCCCCATCTACATCATATAATGTATTAATTGGCGTTGAAACTGTTATTGTGTCTGGCTCAAAGAACATAATATAATTTAATTTTAATTTTAAATTGGCGTTCGTCGTTAGCTAATGAGTTTGATGAATGAAGATTTTTCATAGTGGCCTTACGTTTGCAATTTTATTCATCGAAAGATCTAATTAGAATGCTAATATTATTTTCCTGCCCTTTCATTTTTTTAAAGCTTATTGAGCTCTCATTTGTTTGAATTACTATTATTGTATTACCGAAATAAATTATTTATCTGCATCCATGTCAACAGAGTTGCAGAATTTCTCAAGTCTTTCGCTTGCGCTTGTTCTTTCGTTCTTTCGCAAGCAGCATGTAGCATCCTTTTTAAAATGTCCAATTAATATATCGCTACAAACAGCGAATTACAAGAATGGATCATTTGTGTTTGAGTGCCTAAAATTTTAATCCCAATCATCGCTATTAAGTTTTCAGATACAAAAACTACCCCAAACCAATACGTATTTGCCGTTTTATGCGTCTTAAACTTTTGGTGACAATCATGCAAAAACGGTAGACATTTCTTAAAGGAACACTGATAAATACCTGATATTAGTAATTAGATTTTGTAAAGTCTGTCTAGAAATTAAATTTTGGTGAAGAGCATTGAAGCATGAGTGGATTAAGAAAACCTTCATTTTCCGGTGTTGTTTTTAAAGGTTATGGTATCTCATCTCACGGAGGATGGATAAAGTTAAAGTTTGATAACATTTTCACCACGTATTGTATGCAACTGGATCCGCACCAACAGAATTGATGGATTGATCAACATATTCCGTAGTAGCAGCGCAAAATGCTTTTTTACGCACTAAATGCTTACCCTGTTGACTGGAACGCGGAACCACATCAAGTAGGCACGCAATTCAGAAATAAATACTTATAATTGACAACCTAACTTTTAACCTAATTTATATTTTACTCTTTGACTACACGGACTTCTGATCTGTGATTCATCAAGTTAGCACATTTTGCATTATTAAGCTGTCTGATACCAAAATCACTCCAAATTTTCTACATATCTACTTACCCTAACGTCGTTTCTGCAAACTTATGCAAGCAGTAAAAGCAAAGACGAAAGTCCAACAATGTGAGTTTGTTCACAATAATTGAATGAATGAATGAGAATAATAACTTAAAATTTTGATCTTTGTCTATCTGAAACTCTTTAAAAAACAAAATCTTGCCTATTTACCTGGTCTCTCTTAGGAATAGTTATTTTTATCATTTAAAACGAAATCTTACAATATCGTTGAACGGATAAATATATGGGGAAAAGTAATGCTTTACGCTGTTATTGGGGGCCCAGTTTCTGGTTGCGGCGGAAATATTTAGCTGTGGGGGGCAGGGCAACATTATTTAAACTTGTGGACAAACGGAAACTGAGGAGACGAGTCGACAAGCTGGTAGGCAATAAGGGTTTGAAGACTTCAAGAGGAATTTTTAACAATTTCGTAGCTCGAGGCGTGACTTTGAAATGACTTTGTTGTCGGAAGCTGCTTCATCGGAAGGTTAGCCTTCCGTCTATGTCGATGATGGAAGTAGCGGTGGCACAGATAGTTCACTCAACCGGTCTGCTCCACACAGATACATATGCTACCCTACTAAAGAGAAACTAGAATTCACTCCTCATCGGCATTGTATTGACCTAGACAGAGAGCTTTTACTTATCGTCAGCAATCCCCCATTTCATTCAAGACATTGGACATTGCCATCAAGGCGCCTTGCGCAGGGTTTACATGTTCCACTCGTTCACGCATTTTTGCTGCTTCCATATTCTTTGTTTCGAAGATTCCATATTGTTTGTTTTGGAGCATTTGATTCCAATCCCCAACTACTGTATTCACCTGGGTCATCTGCAGACAATCAATGCGAAATCAGAGTCGGAAGAGGCTCAACCGCGTTTTTCGCGGCCACCAGCAGTGTATACATCAAGGAGCAAATATGCACTCGTCATCATCACATTTGTCTGCACACCCGAACCATGAACATCCGTTCTAATACAGGTATTTATTTAAAAATATAAACACTCGCATAAAACAACCATCATGTCCCACTGTATTTTGGTTCTGGATTATTTAAAGATATCATTCACCGGATTAATGGCTTTGTCTTCACTTCAGCAACCGAATTGAAAATAATTAACAAATAATAGTTTTGAGTACAGATATGCAACACATAAAGGTTCACGCAGGCAATGAAGGCACTGTGACCAAAACGAAACAGGAAATTAAGTTAAGTTTCGCATTGTTTCAGGGGTATTTTGCTATTGTTTTTAGTTTAAATATATTCATAGTAATTCTCAGCCTTTACATCGCACGAAAAACGTCGCCGCATCATCTTCCGAAGACATCGAAGTTTTACTGTAGCAAATATTCTTTCTGGCGTATTAGCAGTACTGCAGTATTCTCATATTCTTGAAACATCCTACTGACGCTATTGATAATTGAAATTGCATATTTTATGCAAAATGAAGATTGTGTATAAACTGCTATAATATGATGCTTAAAAGCTTTTATTCATTTTAAAATTCCTGCAACTATTCACTTAATGTATTTAATGTAGTAATGTAGATGAATTAAATCAAGATATTGATGACTACGAAAAAAACTATTTAGCGCAGAACTTGGATTATAGGATTGTTTACTGCAATGAAGCAGAGGTTACTGCTGCTGTTAATCATGTTAAGAAAGGCAATGTAAATGGGAGTATTCCAATCAGAGTTATGAAACAGTGCATCAACTCTCTAGCTTTCCCACTTGTGATAATCTTTAATATTATAATTTCAAATTGTAAACTGCCGGTATCCCTTAAAAAGCTGATTGCATTCCACTCTACAAAGGTAAAGATAGGCGCACGTCAAGTAGCTCATACCGTGCAATATTTGGATTATCTTATCTCACAAAAATATTCGAAAGGGTTATATATACTAGATTACTTACCAGGGATAGCTTTTGTGTGTTATTTCTCTACAAGCTAACGAGAAACAGAATCTAGATCACTTTTTTGTGTAGATCACGATTCTCAATTCATTTTTCTGACACTCGGATGTTTTGACGCCGTCTATAGCTAAATAAGTAGCGAGCGCACGTTTCGCGTCAAAGCTGTCTGTGGTAGCTGGAAGCTGAGATGCGTGAAAAGACGACTGTACTTATTGGTTTTTCGTAATTTGAAGACAATAAATAAAACCTGGTTCAAATATTGTTTATAGTGAGGTGCTTGTTATAAATTTAAGTTGCATGTCAAAAATTAAAAGCTTAACCGGTCATTACATTAACTCAACAATAGAGAAAATATAATTACGCGCAATACCAATTTATCGATTTGTGACTCCCAATCTGTTGAATCTAAAACTTTGGTTTTATTTGTATCATGTCTTCCTGTTAGTGATTTTATTTAGCATATAAGTTATACATGAAACATGAAATATTACATACTACCACATTCATTATGCGGCTGAATTTACTAGTAAATTATATATTTATATGATGTCCCCGTTTGAAAAACCGTTGTGTTTTGATGAAGGGTAAGACAATATAAATCAAATTCAAATAGAAAAGCTGGAAAGAAATGACTGTAAATTTCCGTGTTTACTTCAGAATCACAATTTTCCTCGGTCGCACAACTGTTTTTAAACTACTTCTGACGGCTCTGTTACTCTGCGTGCGCTCGCTCCTTAATCAGCTATAGATGGCGCCAAAACATCCGAGTGTCAGAAAAATGAATTGAGAATCGTGATCTACACAAAAAAGTGATCTAGATCTATATAATCGTTAGCTTGTAGAGAAATAACACATAAAAGCTATTCCTGGTTAGGATGGTTAATGATTCGTTGAATGAAAACCAACATGGTTTTCGGGTCATGAGATCTTGTGAAACAGCAGTAGCACTGTTTACACAATATGTTTACAAGAATATTGACAAGAAGAGCGGTAAATTTGCCGCTGTCTTTGTTGATTTCTCAAAAGCCTTCGATAAAGTATCTCATGATATTCTTTTAAAAAAACTAATGACAAAATTTGACAATAACAT
>JAQIWO010000723.1:0-12643 GCA_034695405.1 Entomobrya muscorum | reverse complement strand
CTAAATTTAAAAAGGACAGCAATAAAACGACGCCAGGGTTGGCTTGAAAGCTTCACTTACATTTAATTAGCATGGCCATATATATATGTCTGATCTGACCTAAATGAGTTTTCCAAATTGCCAGCAAGAAAGGTTGTCTAAATCTGGTAGAAAGTAAGTGAAAACTACAGATCTTTCTATGTAAAATACGAATCCAATTCTTGTGACGAGGATTCAATTATTGTCTTATCACTACCATTAATGTTCAAATTGCTTGTGTTAAATCAGCCAATTAGCAGTCGTTGTACACTCCAATGAAGAGAAAACAAAACTGGAAAATAAAGTGAAAACATTGATGTTCTGGGTTGCATGTACACTCATTCTCTTAAATGTATAGTAGTTGTTTTACACTTTCCCTCCTGCTGTTCTCAAAGAAAGATTTTAGGTTGTCAACAACAAGACTTAAAGAATGACGCTAAGATAGTAAACGTTGAACGTTGTTGTTCTGTCCAAATACTACGCCTGATGTGATGATGATGGCACACTGAAAGCAGAAGATGGAAAGTGTTGTTATTCTTACTTTCTCCAATTTTTGTCCTGTGGCGTAGCTTCTGCTAACAAAGTAAAGTAAGCAGGCCATCACTTGGCCATAATCTTAATAATATTAGTGTGTGTGTTGTAGACTACATTCCTTCCCAGCGTTGACCACCCTGCCACAAGGAGTAAAATCTAGCCAAAATACAGGACACGCTAAGAAAATAATACGACTCGTTACAGTATCTCAGCGGTTCCAGACTTGAGGCAAACAACAACCAAGTAATTTAGCCATCATTATTTTCAGTATACCCAACTGCACCAGACGACACCAGCTGCAGCGGGTGTCTCATATTTCAACTCGTCATTTCTCCTACATAACCTACGAAATCCATAAAATACGCGAAATTGGCCTCTCTCTGATCACGATGAAAGGGGAAGAAGAAAGGACACAATTTGCGGGCTGTTGTTAGACTTTCTTGTCTATACGTAGCAAATTATTAACCGCGCTGTGCCTTTCATTTTGGTACGTACAGCTGCAAGTATGAATATGGGTATAAATGGGAATTTCTATAAGAAAAACCACGTCCTTTAGCTGCCATCCATATAACGATCTGTATTATGCAGTTGAAAGCAGTATTTATCTCAACGGTTATAACATTATATAAGGATTTCGCAAAGAACGATTGTACGTCTCTCCACTGGAATCAAACTAGTCTGGCTGGAGATTGACTGTGCTGGACCTTGGATATTTCCACTAACGGTCACCCATCTAGAATTCATAAATTCCATTCAGGTTGACTCTCATACAACACATTTCTCTATTGAAATCGGTGGTTCAATATTGCCCTTACAGCAAGTTTGTATCATTATACATATATATTATATGACAACGCCCCTGGCAATGCTGTGGAACTTTTGGCTTATCCGTACATGGTACATTCATTTTTATCTTATTGTATGATTCTTCCTGTTCACTGGCCTGAAGTCTATCGAAATTCACTACAAAGCCACGTAGGAATACAACCAACCACTATCCAAAGACATATTTTTGGAAGAAATTTTGTAAATCACATTGAGTAAATTTTCCCTGATACATTCTCTATTTATAGGATATTCTATTACCATTAAGCTTTCCATGTTCTTTAGAATATCCTATTTTATATTATTGCCTGTCCATTAATTTGAGTGAGATTATTTGGGGATTGTGTACCTTGGTTTTGTATGTACTGGCATGTTAGTGAAATCATGCCTTATGTGGATATTTCGCGTACACGCCTAAACTTTTCGACAGTTCACATTTTAAATAACTTTAATGTCTCATTTTTTCCTAAACTTCTTTATTTTTTTCTTTTTCTGCAGGAAACGTATTTGTGATTGTGGCTGTGTTTATTGAGAAGAACTTGAGAAACGTGGCCAACTATCTGGTAGTTTCACTAGCTGTAGCTGACTTGATGGTGGCCTGTCTTGTGATGCCGCTTGGTGCTATTTACGAGGTGAGAACAACACAGAATCTCTATTTATTCTATTACCTTTTTTATATTTAGTATTAAACTTTTAACTTCATTTTATCTTCTTTGTTGGGCACGATACGAGCTTACATGCAGCGTTGATGCATTTTGTTACAGTGGAGCCGCTATAAAAAATAATGTAAAAATACAAGTCTCTTATTACTTCTGCCAAAAATGGCATCAAAACTCGAATTGCACAGGTACATGCTTCGACCGGTACAGGTGCATTATCAAAAAGTTTACTAGACAGGTTGTATATAGTAGAAGTAAATATAACCCAACTGTTGTGCATAGCAAAGTAGCGTAAAGCTCCGTACCGGAACTCTTTAAAATTAAAGCATTATTCTGCATACGCATATGACGTCATCCTCTTTTATTCATTTCCAGCTGCAGGATTTATCCCCACAGTACAGCTTGGAACTTCATAACATGTAACAATGTGGACATTATGCTTACAATTTAATTTCAACAATCCCATGCGGATTGACAGACCAACAGGAAAATTTGATATCTCGCATGTTTCGTCATCAGCTTTACCTAAAGTGGTATAATAATAAAAACATACATTTGGATGGCACGTCTTGGCAGAAAGTATTGAATTGCTTAGGAAAGGCTATAAAATTACAAAGATGCTGGTATAGTGTGCAATAAAAGTGAGTTTACAAGTAATGTGGTGAAAATAAGACTTTTTTAATTTCAGAAAAAACCTCGACTTATGTAACAATAAGTATATTTTTTACTTACTATATGATTCTGTCTGAGTATGAATAGTGTACGTATGACGTAGTATTTCATTGTTGTGGCAGAGTAATAAATATATAATGTTCACTCTAGTTCTCTTAAGACGATGACGCATGGCATTCCATGGGATAAATCTGATGAATTATGGGATGGAGGTTGGTGGAAAGATGTGCCATGTGACAATGCTAAAAGATAAAATGCACATACCGACATACCTCTACACATGATTGCGTCGGTCGACGCGTGTCTTATTGTTCCATAGAGCATATAGCATGTCCAGGTAATGCTTTAAGCGTTCTACTTTTTTGGTTGATTTTACACTATGTACTTGTCTTGAAAAACAGAGGGTACTTGTTTGAATGTGTTTTCCCTTCACAACTACTGCACCTGAGAAAAAAGGCCAAGAATGGTGAAGTAAATATTTTAGATAAATTGCTTGCTGGAACGGAACCTGGGAACACTTTAGAACGGACTTTAAAACAATTCAATTTGTGTTGCGAAATACAGCTAATAGTTCATACCGTTTGAACAACAATGGAAAACACGAAAGTATTCAACGCTCCATTGTACACCAATGTTTGCACCCAGTGTTTTCAAATCTCCCATACATCATTTTTTAAGGAACATATTATATACGTTTCTCTCCAATGACAAATAAAATGTATGGAGTCTTGTACTACAATGTAGTAAAAATAATTCCACTCCGTACACACACTCCAGTCCAGACAATTCATCTGTTGGTACGACTGTTGCCTATGCTATGCTGAATGAAACAATAGCACTAACTTTGTCTCATACCAAGCTTTACTTGCAGAAATCTTTAAATAGAAGATGAAAGAGAAAAAGAGCCTTTTTTTCTTCCTCTTTTTTTACTACAAAAAGAAAAGCATACATTACTACCAGAGTTGAAAACGCTCCTGTAAAAAAGTATTCACAAGAGTACATAACCAAAAGTATCTATTGTTCTTTCCCGCTCATTTACTTCACAAAGAAACTTACATTTTTCGGGATTTTCCTAGCATAATATTCCTTCTTCTTCCGCTTTTTAACAAGCTTTTGTTTGTTTTTCCGCGTTTCCAGCACTTTTACTAAGGGAAAAGCATAAAAAAGCAATATCTTATAAGTAAAACGAAGTTCATACTTTCACCTGACTCTTCAACTGCCTGTTGTACATACAAATAGTGTTGCTTTTGGCATGAGATGCGTGTTAAAAAAACACCGGGAAAAAACTTATCTTAAAAGTACCGTACGAATAACAGGTTATATAAATTGTACAAGAAAAATGAGAAGGAAACACAGAATTTTTTAGTACGTGGGGCAGCCTTTTTTTCTGTAAAATATGCCACGTTAGACATTTACTACTTTTCTGCCACCATCATGAGTTGTAGTAGTGCTGTTGCTGTTTCTTTTCGTGCTAAGCTGGGGAAACTTTTGACGATGACGCTGATGACGACAGTAATACACAGATCCAGTTCTCTAGAACAGGCCGTTATTTTACTACCACTTCTACTTCTGCTTAACGCACTATACATAACGTAAATAGTTCTGGAGCTTCGCTTCTTAGGAGTACCCAAAAAAATGACTGCTAGTACCGGAATCACCGCCAGTGAAAACAAATATTAATGGAATTTTACAACTGTTAGAGACGTTCTCTATCAGGATAAGTAGACATGCAATATATCGACTTTCCCTTCTTTCAAATATTTTTTACTTACTTTGGGTTTTGGATGCTTTTAGGTGTTAACTGCTGCCGGTCCATGCTTTATAGTGTAGTATGGCTTATTAAGAGAGAGAAAAAAAGAGAACTTTCCCTTGGTTTATTTCGAAAGGCAAGCCTTGAGAGAGAAAAAAGAAGAAAATAAAGTTAGCAAATAATCATTTAGAGAGACTCTGCTCGGCTACGTATAAGTTGCTTCGCTGGTGGAGGAAAGGCTGTATAATGTTTGATAGTGCAATTTTGAATACAACAATAATGGAATATGTGTAGATATCTACTTTATAACTATATGTGAACCATGCTGGCAATAATGCAGGCAGACTTTTATTGTGCAAGAGGAGGAATCATAATAAGCCATAAACTTTGTCAGCTTCAATTCAAGGATGATATATGGAGCAAACTGTTGTAATGGAATAAAATGGAGAAGGAGGAGATTTCGGTCTTTGAGTGTGGTTGAAAAAAAGTTTGTACAGAATCCTATATATAGTGTGTAGGTGTTTGGTAGGTATAGCTATTTTGTATGTACATGTATTAAGCCCCACTAGCAAAATGGGTTATCTATGTATTTAATATTATAATGCATTTTTTCTCCAGGCAAGCGGCAGAATCAACCATTTTATCATAGAATTGAGAGTGTGCTCCATTATCATATAAGTTTAATTGAAGTCAATGCGTAACTTGTTCCCTCTGTGTCTGTTCTCCTGAATTTATATGGCTATACGTGGTGCACAATAATAAAAACTTGTTGTAATAATATGGGCAACAACTTTGCATCGAGCTCAACGGGAGCTCACACTACAAAGCGGGTTCAACATGAGGATGATCATCATATCGTTTTCCTCGTTCTCACTTAAAAAGTGACAAGCGCGCAGACAAAATCCCGAGAAAATCTCTATGCAATGGTATTTAGAAGCCACAAAAAACCAGTTTTACAAATTTAACTTTACTCGCTTCCTAATACTCACTGTAAAACTAATGCTACTGACGTACCGATCACTGATCAGCCTTAAAGGATGAATTATTGACAAGAGAACGATATATATAGTGAATCCATAATATGTGTACTCACGGTTGTTCCTTTGTTTGTACGTGCTGCAATGTGAAGCTAAAAAAGCGTACATGTATTTATGTCACAGAAGGATCGAATTTTCTTCGTACAATATTTGCACAGTTTTACATTTCATTTACTCGTTTATATCCCTCCTACGTTTTCCCTTTGTGTTGGTAGTCATCATTTTAAAGTTTCTGTTTAGGTACCATGTAGATTAGTGTATAATTATGTCTATAATGAGATGAGTCATTTGCTTAACTATGAAAACTGTGTGTTTGTGTGCTATTGAATCAATGCTATCAATACACAGTAGGTAGTTACATATGTACAGAAATTCTAGAATTAAAAAAGTAAATTAAAATAAAGTAAAAAGTGACAATAACCGAAATAGTCAAGTATAGCATCAAGATGGAACCACTAACAACCCTGGAATGGCAAGAAAGCACGGTTTACTCACGTAAACAACAACCTTTGAGAGTTTTCTTTCAGCTGTCATAAGAGTACACGGCTTTTCTTGTACGAAAATCTCTCTTCTCCTTAAAGACGCCAAGGCATATGCTTCCTCTTTCATTTCTTAACAAATATTACGAGTTTTCTTGCTTCACTACTCTCATATTCCAGTTTTTCTCTGGTTGATGTTATATGAGGAGAATTAAAAGCTGCATGGCTGACGGAGCAAGAAGGAAGGGAAAGAAAAGAGAAAACAAGTTTGGCTTACAAGGCTTAACCCTTCTTGTAAGTTTCCAGCAAACTTTCCAATTTTAGGCAAATGACAAAACATGAAAAGTTTAACATGTTAACACAAAAAATTGCTGGGATTATAGAGAAAGCAGTAGAATAATGACATAATATATTATAGTAGCACAAACCAGTTGTGCTGGTGTTTCTTTGCCCATCATTTAAGGAACACATAGTGCTCCTGTATTTCCTTATGAAAAATGCCAGTAACTGCCTATTCACGTGTTGGCTCCTGTTACCTTTTTTTATATCAGGAGGGATTTATCGCAAAACGTCTTAGGAGAGAAGACGAATAATAAGCCAGCATATTTTTGCAAGTTCGGCGGATGGTAAATGGTGAACTGCATGACATGATGTCATGTGCCGTTGTTATTAGTTCTCCGAAAAGAAACAGGATATGGCCAGATCAGCAGTGAAATTTCTCACACTCGTGTTGAATGACAGAGCAGAGTCATTCCTGGGAAGCATTCATAATTCATGTACCGCCATTCACATATGATCAAGACGTACGATTTCATCTTTAAAGGAGTAAGAGTAAGAGAGAAGAGCAAAGACTACAATGCAAAGTTGCTTATGTAAAGGAATGAGCAGTGACTAAATTATACGGGTCATACGTATCCAATAATAAAACATGATTTATGAATGACTTGTAAGCGTTTTTTCTTCTTCTTCTGGTTCTTTGTTAATTTGGGTTCTCTTAAATGCCAGAAGTCTTGGACTGTTGGTTGGTAGTAGGGCCATATTTGCTGCTCTCTTTCCTTTTCTGTGTTGTGTTACATAAAAATGTTAACACATGGTTTGTTCTCGTTTTTAGTGATCTGCTCGTTATTTATGTCAGTGCGGTGAGGTTACATGTACTTGTTACCAGCAACTGCAAACAAGGTTAAATTATTACGCTCGGTCCTTTTTAACATGCCCGTTTTGTCGTGTGTAGACATTTTTTGTCTGCTCGCTCGAGAAAAGACGTCATTCTGCTGGGCTGACACTACTCGTATATGTTTTAGGGGAGTGAAAATGAACTCATGACATGATTCGTAGAGCCGGACGAATGGTTTAGAAAAGCAAGATGGTGTTGATCTTTTAGACCTTTTTTTTCTTTCCTCACGTCATATTTCCTTCTTGATAAATTTTGTGCTCTTGCGAAACAAAACTGGGCGAACAGGCAGAGAGCTCGGCTAGGAAGAATTCCTATGAAAAACAAGTGGGCTCTCTAAGTTGATATATGACTTTCATAAGGATCTTTTAGTTATGTTAAGAGTGTAGAGCTCAAGTATGTTAATCTATTCCAGCTAGTTTTTTGTTTCATTTTTTTTCTGGAGAAGAAAGCGGAAATTGAGTTTCAAACTTGAGAATTTTCTCCGTCGTTTTAGTGTATTTCAACTGGTACCTTTTCTAAAGTCTGGAGAGAATATTGGGATTGGGAATAGTATAAGCATTAGAAAAATGAGCGTAATGGATGTTCCAAGTAATGGCAGTTGATGGGTACTGCCTAAAGCTGTATAAATCTTTATGCTCAAGGGAAGGCGAGCTCAGAGGAGGAGCGAATGCATTATAACGCATTATGCTTGTGAGTGAATCGGTGGACAAGGACATCTCATTTGACAACGAGTTTGTATTTATGTTGTTAAATTTCTTGACTACTGTCTCCCCTTCGCATTACTTCTTCATCTTGTTTCACTACTTTCCTCGGTTGTCGGTTGTCTCTCTAACTTAATATTTAGCCTTGCAGGTTTCACCTTGCTACTGTTACATTATTTTACTTTTTTGCCCTACTACTCAAGTAAGAGTCATCATGCCTTTCCTCAAACTTCCAAAACGTGCACCCGTTTATCTTATTTTATATCATTCTTTCCACTCCAATTCCCATGTCATTAGATGGAGAACAAGGAGAAAGACGCTGCGGCTGGAGCTTTTATTGATTCCAGACGCTGTTATCAAGCGGATTGACTGACAATAAGTATTTACAACAAATGTAGAAAACACTTTTATACTTACCTTTTTCCCACACTGTAATTATAATAATCGCCAACTCATATTACTTTTTTTGGCCAGAATGGTGGAAAAATAACACCTCTGTTATTAGAGTACCACACAATAAGACTTTTCGCGTGAACCGCAGGCAATCTAGATTAATCACTAGTACATGTTAGCTATGCTTAAGGCATGGACTTCTGAGAATGAAAGCTTTTGGAAGAATTGAAACGGTGAAAGCAGGTTCACTTGTGTTGCAATATTTAAGGTTTGGGGATGTAGTATGTAAAGTAATTTATATTGTGTTTATATTGCAATGCATTATTTTGCAGACTAACAGCACCAAATATAGCTCTTCGTGTGTGTTTTAAGTAAATATGTAGGTATCAACTTTCTTACATATTCGAGTAACCAAATGCATACCCAAGAATAATACAGTCGGTTGAAATCTACTCAGAATTCTCCTTCAAAATAACAAAATGTAGCATTTCTCACTCAGGTGATTGGAAGAAGGGCTCCAGTCGCCGTCCTATTCCATTTTCTTTCTTTTGTTTTCTGATTCATGAGAAGATAAATGGATTCGAGACCAGAATATAGAAATATTCATAAAAAAAACAGACGCTTTTCACATAGAATCCTTTCCTATTTTGAGCCTCCTGAGAGGAGAGTACAATGTTCCTCCAGCAGGTCCGGGCTTTCCGTAGCACTAGCAATAACAGTTATGTTGTGCTCTTCTTATGTAATCCCAGGACAGCATCAAAATCAAGACTACAATTCCAATCACTAACATATACTCGAACAACCTAAATGCATAAATATAGGCAGCATGGATGGACTATGGAATTGATGCCGTTACACCAACATTGCACTTTATTGTACCACATTAAATGCTCGAAACAACAGAGTGCAGAAACGAGTTAAAGGAGGAATAGAAATCAGCTCATAAACTCTCTCCTGTCTTTCTCACAACCGTATATATATTCTATTGTTTCATAACTAACCTTACTCCTCGTAAAACTCCTTCGGAATGGGTGTTAGGAATAATCCATTAAAAGTCCTACAACAGCGTTAGCAATTTCCCATCTTTCTCATCATGCTTTTGCTTTGGAGAGGTTGTTGTTCGGTTGTGAACTAAGTGTGCAGACATGACTGCTGTTGTAGTATACACAATTATTTTTTACTTTGCTTTGGGGGTTTGTCATGGACAGTATTACACTGCCGCTACTTACCAAGTCGCTTTTTGACTCTGACAGGAAGGGTAACTTTTGAAGGTTACTGAATACTAAAAATAGCTTTAAAAAAGCAATGTTTCAATTCTATTACGACAGAGGTACGTGTTTACAAACATAAACTTTTATAGACATGAAAAACTGCAATAATCTGATACACACCGGAATTAACTTTTCATCAATTTTCCGTAATGTTGTACCAGCTTGAATCAATGATATTATATGTATAATATACATATAATATCGTTGGCTTGAACTATTTCTTGATAATCACATGTACGCACTCGGCTTTAATTCTAATTCCTTTGTATCGGCTTATTGTTTTATAATGTGATAATACAATAATCTACTTATCATAATATGCATAGGTAGCTCAGTTTAATCTAAGAAGGAGAACAACACGCTGTCGAGTTCAGTGTATATACCTAGCCATAACTAAGCAATGTACGTTGTAGTTTTCGGCTGGTTTTAGTTTTCCACGGTCAGGAAATCGGTTCCTTCTGAGTCATTTATATCATTATATTTAATTATTTTACGCCTCATAATAAGTGAGGAACGAATAAAGTAATAATCGATCAACGAAACCAAACAGTGGCACCCGTCTGGAATTATGGTATGTTTAATACTAGGTCAATGGTTGTTCCAAGTTGTTGACTCCGCGTGGAAAGGCCTTTTGTATGAAAGGGGAAACAACCCAAGTCTTCCGAACAAGTTGCAAGATCGTCAGAGCAAAAGTATAACAATCTGTTACATACATATACTCTATTACATCCATACAGAAATTTCTTGGGAAAATAGGAGATTGTGTGGCTTTTAGTAAGTAGTTGGGCAAGTTTTTACTTACAAAAATAGTTTGTTTCTTTCTTGCGGCATGGCATAAGTGACACATAAAGATTTGTAAGAGGGCTAAGTTGAGATTTATATTGGACAATTTTGGACACACCATATAAACTACAAAATGATATATTATTATTTCATTCAGGTAAATGGGAACTAAAGTATTTTGGTTTCACCCTGCTTTCCATTTTCGGAGTTTTCTTTCAACTTTCTGGTTCACATTTCCTGTATGCGATATTTCTTAAAGTTTTCTCTGGTCCGGTTATAGTCCAACTAGACAAGACAGGTTTATCTCCTCTATTTATTTCATTTATTTAATAGATTTGTAAAAAAAACATTTTAATGATTTATAAGCTTTATTTTGGGATTGTCTTGTCTGGTTTAGCTTTCGTTTCAAGTGTTTTTTGCTGGTAAATTTCTGTGACCATCAGGTTTGCCCTGTGAGTGCTACAGGTTTATATCCCATCAGCGAGGATTTATTTATCAATTTATTTATTAGTTGATAATATTTGACATTTTCACAATTGTATGTTGTACATGAGCTTATAATTTTGTATGTCTGCCATATTATACTAGCAGCTTTATAGCTCTAACCTTACAAGTCAAGCTCGGTTAAGGAAATCTACTGTGAGGTGGGTTTCATCATGGTTGGGAACCTTCCATCGACAATGATCTACGTTTGGCTAGGTAATTTAAATTCCAAATTAGATTTCTTCAAATAATCTTCTAGATAGTAGGTAGGAAATTCAATATCCTTAAAGGAAAAGACTCACCGACTTAAGGGAAAAGGCAGCAGCTTAAATTATGCAAATGTCACTAGTTTACTGATGCCTGATGACTAATAGAGACGCATGACGTCCTGGTCCTGACATGCTTTAATTATTCTGATTCGATGTATCTTTATCAAAATTTCATAACAAGATTATAAAATAGCATAATATTCATTTTGACGGAGCAGATTACCAAGAAAGTCAGCATGTACCATATAATATTTCGTTTTGCTTTGCAACTTATATTTGAATTCAGTTACAGGAGTAACTACTTGTCATATTAAATTACAATTTTGCAGAAATTCGTTCTCAATCTCAAACTTGAGCTTTGCTGCTTAAGTTAATCCAAATCTAACATTACCATAGGCTTTACGAGCTTTACGAGCTTGTCACATCAAAAGGTTTCCATAATATGAGAATGTTTTCATTTTTATTGAGCTATACAGAATGGGGGCTTGTAAACAGAGTAAAGAAGATTGGTAAGGGAGCATGGGCATCGGCACACGTACCATTTCATGCAACTTGTTTGCTTTCACGATTATGATGACCACCAAAACACGCCATCAAGAAAAGCAAACTTTTTGTTCGATGTGAAAAGGAAAGTCGTAACGTGCACACTAAAAAGTCTCGTGATGTTCAGAGTTTTTTTTAGTCTGGGACACAATATCCGCGCAAACAAAAACAAAAATTCCATTTAATAGTGGAAAGCGGAGAGCAACAATCGAAAACCAAACCTTGGAGAGAAAATGAGAAAGTAGTGTGTCGAGAATAATAATAATTGCCTGTAAATCTACATTTAAAAATGAGTTTAGGAGATGTGTTGCTATCAGATTTTTGCAACCTTTCCCTTCACTATGAAGCTAGAAAACAAAAGGATCCGAAATCCACATAAATACTGCACTACTTTCCACGATTCGTTTTATGATTATGTCGGATACAGAGAAAGTTTGGGAGCGTTCATAATATACTTGTATAAGTTTATGGGGCTAAGCAATTACCAGCATTGGTTTCAAAAACCCATAAAGTATAGGTGTTCCCTTAAAATGCTTTAGTCTCATTCTCACCCCTCAATTTATTAGTCTTTAGTACACATTGCTAAAAACGTAGCAAAAACTCGAACTGAAAATATAGAAATTGTAATAAGGTTCTTTAGGTACGCTTCACGTCGCAGTGCATTTTTTATTCTTTGTCTTCTTTTTGTAGTACATTTCTTCGTCTTCAATAAAGTGTTTTCACTTTTCATTCGTTCTAAATTACAAATCCTGATTCTATTTCTCCTTTTTTTGTTTCCTTCTTCTCTTTACCGAGATTCTCCTTTTTCCTCTTTCCGTTAATAACTTAAGCAAACGTTGTGTATAGACACGTATGTCTTCTTCCTTTCCCTTTGGGCTACCGACATAACTTCTGCTTTCAGAAATCTGCGTGGGTTTACTTTTCTCCTGCAGAATTTTATACAAAAAGTAATAATAATGCTGGTATATATACTCAGTCAGTCAAACAAAAAAAATAAACCTTCCTTCCTTTGGAAGAAAAACGAGGTGAAATTTCAACATTTCTATATCTAC
>JAQIWO010000722.1:0-12647 GCA_034695405.1 Entomobrya muscorum | reverse complement strand
CCGTTTAAGTGCTTATGCATGTCGTCTCAACAACAATAAAGGGTGAACGGGTACTGTACACTTTTACTTTTCATACAAAGAAACTAACTAATCGTAAGAAACTTGGCTTCGACTTTGGAGAATTTTTTTATTCTATCTAGTTTATCATTTCAATGATTGGGTGATTCTGAATATCTAAGTCTTTTCGGTATTCATTTTCTTTGTAGTTTTCTGTGAAGGGAAGAAAAAGAGTGTGAATGTTTTACTTTTTATTTGAGAAAAAATCTAGGGTAATTCTATTGTGATATATATAAGATTGTAAATGTAATTTCTGTACGCTTGTGTAACCAGGGTCAGGGCTGAGGTTTCGCATGGCATTAAATTGGTAATGAAAATTAAATTTACTTTCCACAAATATTCCATTTCGTATAAAAGAAATAGGACATTTGAGTAATCACATGCACACAAATTAACTTGTATACCTATGCATTTAGGCCATAGCCATAGTAACCTCGAAATCATTTTGCAACTACAACTGCATAATAATAAGACTTACAATTTATATGCAACATCAGGTTTTCCCTCTTACTACTTAATTGACTCAATTGTAAAGAAAAACTAGTAAAACCCATAAACTTCCTTTGAATCATCATCCGAAGCCAGAATCGAAATGACAATGACATCACAGCCTATTATCCTCCATTATTCTCTGCTGCCAAACACACTTATTTTTCCTTTCAACTAGTTTCTGACAAAAACAGCCCTTCTTGTTCACTCTGTCTTCTCAAAACAATTACGCTGCTAAATTTACTACTTGATTCAGTGCATTTTTGTCACATTCTAATCCATCGTAAAAATGAATGCTTACCAAATAAAAGTTTGAGAATGTTTCCCCATCCCAGCCTTACTGTCACACTGGACACATATTTTCTTCGCTGACAGAAGGATACACAAACCAATATTTAAAAAAATCCACCACAAAAAACTATGACTTTTATGAAGTCCTCTTAGCTTCTTAATAAAAGCAAACTTTTTGTGCCTATGGGAAAAGTAAAAAAAGTCCGATGGGTTCATCATCCCTCTTCTTTTGGGAAAGTTGGTAATAAAGCGGAAAACCACAGACACAAAAGACACAATACAAACTTCACGAAACGACGTAAAGAAATGGAAAGAACAAAAAAATGGCGACAATAGAAATATTACATGAAAGCGCTATATAGTCATAACGCATAAAGTGTCCTCCCCTTCTCTCTCTGTATTCATCTTTTTTGTTTCTCAATGAGAGACTTCATTTCCATAGTATTCCTACTTTTTACTTTACGACAGCCAGTAGTACTTTTAATAATAAAAAATATGGTACTTCGCATTCTACTTTGAAAAGACAAAACAACTCAAGTACATAAAAAAGTAGGGTTGACGTTGACCCAGCGAGTCAAAAAAGAGGATCAGAAGTGTAACTTTCACTCGTAGTGAATAAATATGCCATTTTAGTACACTAAATTTATGTTTTTAAATGAACAAAACTGGCGACATAACAATTATAGTGTAAATTGAATCCGAAGAATAGGAATACTTTGAATGTATGCGTCATGCGTATAATTCTATACATGGTTGCACTCCTCTTTCCCATTTTGGATTTGAAAATGTGAAAACGGAAGAAAAAACGAGTTTGAGTCAACCTACTTCTTTTATCCCCATCATATCGTCGATACGTCACTTCCTCTTGGTTGTATAATAGCGACAAAACCATGCAGTCTTGTAAAAAAAGACTGAGCGAGTGTGATATGTGTGGTAATATCTAGACAATATAAAAAAGTGATCGGTTAGTCCCCTATAAAAAATGGATGGCAGTTTTGAAGTGGTGGTTTGCGTATTCTGGTACGTGTCTCAGCATATTTTTATTTTTATTCTTAAACTTTCTTTCTTTTAGCCATCTACTACAGAGAGAGTCTTCTTCCTGTCGAAGTACTCTACTCTCACATGGCAAAACATGGAGGAGGGTTTCTCTACCACGAGTAAAAAGCCACCATAAATATTAGCATTTTTCTTCCGCATCCTATCGTTGTGGTCTGTGAGGTGGAAAATGGATGGGCAACTCCTTTCTGTTGTTACACCACGACTTACCGAATGATACGCACCATTTATCTCCATTGAGTAACGATTTACCCTAGAGAGCATCAGCATCGCCTTCACCATATTGTTTTTTTGTTTAAAAAACGCTACTTCCGTATATTTGCAGCTTTATTATTTAAACAAAAAATACTGCATTTTTCTTTCCTGTATCTTAAATATAGAGACCAGATTTGAAACAAGGAGAAGCAGGACGAAGCACATGAATCATAAATTGAATTGAAAAACTTGACATCTCTTAACATCTCCCTAGGACTTCCGCGGGATGTCGAGAGAGGAAAATTAATGTTCAATTCGGTATACATATAGTGCGGTCTATATATATTCGCATTGAGGACTATGTGGAAGAAACAAAATCAAATGAAAATTAAGACATACCGTAAAACTTTGTGCTACGACAGCTGTCATAAATTTCACAAAAAAACACAGATTTCCGTTCCAAAATTTAAAAGTTCAAAGCTGCCTTTGAAGTATTCGCTAAAGATATTTTTCAATAACCTCTGTAATTATTTGAGTGCTAAGGGCTACAATCTGCAATTTCAAGACGAAAGAATTCCAGAAAACAAGCTTATATGCGATTCAGTTAGGTACAAGGTATAGTCATCAAGGATGTCATCTGTGGCACATCAAGCGTCTACTTTAATAATGGTTTCGTAGACATGAAAAGGCTCCACTAAATGGATCACGTACTGGTAAATGATCAGTTTCTAAACGAATCGTGTACATGATTCATGGAAATACAGAGGAGTCAGCAGAAAAAAACATCCCCGTTTTCTTAGATAGATGTTACGCTTACGTGTTTCTTTCTTCACTTACCACTTACTGACAGAATTGACCGTTTGACTATGATGATCATCTTCTCATGATTTACCTACGAAAAAATCTGTTAAAGTTTATATTTATTTTATTACTTTGCCAGCGCGACGTGAGACTGCGTGCTATAATATGGTTTATTCGTATCAAGATGTAAACGGAATATAGAGACAAATACTACTCATATACAGAAAATAAATTGAGTCTATAAGCTATGAGATTCGAAAGAGTTTTACAATTTAATCTGAAAACGAGAAATGATGGTGATGTGGTATTGAGGGGTTGTTGAAGGTAGCACTCTAAGTAACGAAGTATTGAAAAATACTTAGGGTAAACACGACGGTAATATATTGATTGGGGAACCCACCATGTGGACAATGTTCTATATACAAAATAATTTTTTTGATACCGACGGGAAAGAGAGGAAGCCTAATCTTTTCTCATATTTTAGTCATCATTTTTTAACCATCCTGCTCACTAAATGTAAGAGAAATCTCAGTTAGCCTTGGTAGATATTTTCTAGTACATAGTTCCATGAATTCATTCTAAAAGGTTGTCGTATAGTGCCCAACCAAATATATATTCCGATCTTTCGATGGCCAGTGTTGTTGAAAATTACTGAACCTTTCTGGTTCCCTGCAAAAGGAATGTTGATAAATAACAAGAAAAAAGTTGCATTTAGCACTTCCTTTTTTTATATTAACTCAATTCGACAGATAGCGGGTAGCCGTTTAGTTTAGTTTTGTTGATCCCTTTACTCCAACTCCTTGGCTGAGTCTGTGAATGACAGTAAAATTAAGTAATCCTATTACACAGACGATACTTTTTGCCCTAGTTCTTTTACGTATTGTACGAAACGAAAGTAATTTGGTATATAAAGTGACGTTTTCTATTGAGAAAAATTAGAGTACTTTAGGCAATCACTCAATCAGGAAAGATTTTTTTGTACATGATTTCCTTTATTATTAAAACTCTAATTCTAAAACCATTAAAGTAAGGTGCGTTTATTTTCTCCAAACCAAAGAATAATGCCAGGAATTGGCTTGAGAGTGGTGAATGAATGAAATCATAGGTGTAGAAAGAAAATGGCGGTTTGGAAACCATGTTAATAATATGGTTTTTATCTTCAATGATAATTTTTAGATCTAAAAATTGCGATTGCAACAACGAAGTGTTCACAAATGTTGAATTCCACATGTTTTTTCTTTCTTTCCGCATGTGTGGTGTGTTTAATCCGATTTTGCTTATGTTCGATGGTAGCACCTTCTGCAATGAGTTCAGTAGTTACTAGTGAGAAAGTAGGTATAAAGTTTTGTACTCCGGAAACGAAAATCATACTATTAGGTTCTTTAAATTTGCCAGTAATTGTACTACTAGTACTGCTAGCAGCTAATTCTGCTGACGAAAGAAATAAGTACGTTTTTTTTGCTAAAAGAAAACGGCTGATGCGGAAGAAGAAAAGTCGTTTTACTTTCACCTCATTAACACGTTTTATGGCGATAATGGTTTTTATGGTGGAATTCTAGAAGCGAAAGTGTTAGTGGTCGTCGTTGGTATATTTTTATAATTCCTTTTTGTTGGTTAATTGTCTCTCTTTCATTCTATTTTTTCACACACAATTGCTCTTTTTATACTCCATATCTTACCAGTTTGTTTGATATACCATAATTTTCATTCCAGGCTAGTTTTGTGGCTGAGTTTTTTATATTGTCTCATATTAGAATACTTCTCCACTGCCAATGCCAAGTTAAATTAACATTCTACCTTCACATTTGCCAGCATTAAAATAAATACTCGTATAAAAAATAATTCAAAATGTTTTGTGTTGATGTTGTGACGGGAGTAGCTCATTTGCAAATAGATAATCAGTTTTTTCCTCTCTCCCTCCTGAATTGAAATTCAGAGTCGAATCAACGATGGAAAAGTAAACTTGAGAGAAAAACTTGTGCTTTCTAGCTATCCATGTGTGATGGAATTGCTGGCAGAGAGATTCTAAAAGAGTTAAAAAAAATGTGTGTCAGTTGTCGGAAAGTGTAAATTTGCAATGTAAATTAGGTGACAAAATGGGAGTTTGAGATAGAAAAGAAAGAAAATCAGTAGTGCAGGCAGATCGTGTGAGCTGTACGAAATAATAGTATATCAAAGTATATCACTTTTATAAAAAGCACCCATTCATTGAGTATGCATACAATATAGTTGCTTCAGAGTACAACGGAAAGGAATAGGAAGTAAAAAAAATGGCAAGCTCTGTTCACAACTCCAACACCCCAATATAGCCTAATAGACATTTATGCTGCACGTTTAGTGTTAATACTTCCTTCCATATCCACTTTATGCAATCCCGTTTGACTGCAAATAATGTGTTATGTATTCAACCGCCTTTTAAATTCTTCTAGAGCACACTTAACACAACAGTATCATTAAGGCGTTTATATGCACTATAAATTTGTCACGTTTTTGTAAATGGTCAGGTATAGTTATTATATGAATGTATTCACCGTAAGTTTGTTAATATTTTTCTCAATAGCAGTCAATGTGTTCTACGTGCACAATTTTCCAATGACTAAAGTCATTAGGTAATCTACTGTTGTTTTTACTCATAAAAATTTATCAACCGTGTCGAGAACTTTTACTCTGGTGATTTCACAAGAAAAGGATCAATTGGACAGGGGCATTTCTCATGTAACATGCATGTCGTTTATGTCACATTATCTCATGACTTTTTCGTTTCGGAGAAAACGTTCTAGAAAGCGGAATGGGGAAAAATACGATGATGCGGGTTGCCAGTGTGCGTTTCTATATGGTATATACTTTATTACATTTGTGCCACACGAGTATAGACTCAACGAAAACATGCATTCGTAAAGTCTACGTGTTTTTCTTTGCTTGGAAAAAGTAAGTGGAAGTTTCGATTAGTTGCTTTCAGCAGCGTGGTAACTTGCAAGTTGCAACTCATGTGGTTGTAGCATGAGTCATCATCAGCATTTTCTCTTTCATTTTATTTGTAATGTGAGGTAATTTGAGACTTGCATGCAGGAATGAATAGTTATTACATTTTTTTGGCCATAGGGCTTCAACACACCTACGCACAAGACGTAGGATGTAAAAAAACTACAACGTTATGCAATGAAGTTCGATGTTGCATGCAAAGTGCATAACACTCTACTCATGGAGATAACACCGTTTGTAATTATTATAGTTTTGTGTGGGCCACATAGGCGTTAAACACAAGTTGTTAAGTGCATGCATTTTTTTAGTCGAACGGCGAACCCATCTCATTTTCCCTTTCATCACGATTCGTCTCGTCTCATTACCAACAAAGAACCCTTTTGTATGTACCATATACGTCGAAGATGCACATTTACTGCCGTGTTCAATGTTTAAAAAAAGGTATTGCGTGAACAAGAATTTGATTTAAAATGAACCGAGGTTCGTTTCCCATATGTAACAAATTTATATCTTGATATACACAGCTTGACTTGCCCTAAAAATGTATTTCAAAAAACATAAAAATATGCTTGAGTCAATTTTAGTGTTTAAAAACAAAACAAAATCAATTTTTATGTGAACATGAAGAATACAAAGTAATTCAGATACTTTGGTTTCATAAGAAAAATTTTGAGGAATTTCTCGCCCTCAAATATAATTGGAATTGACCTTGTAACTCTATATTAATATTCTCCTATGGTATTGAGGTATCATTCAATAGCGGAATAACAAAATATTGCCTAGTTTGCACGAAGAGAATAATTTAAAACATTGTCGTTGTCGTTACCATCACTTAATTCTAGGAACTTGTTCATTTGTCTTAGTTTTGAATTCAATATCGGATCTGTAAATCATAAAAGGTCCATGCAATTATTCAATCAAACAACATTGTGCACATATATAGCATGTTGCTGTTTATTTTGGGAATACACGACACACGGTCATGACTGTCGCGAGGTTGAAAATTACTCATGGATGTTACAAGGTTTATCCATTTTATAATACCTTTAGACGATATTCCCCCTTATCTGCATCTATGTGGGGGCTCTCCTTACTCCGGGGAGATTGTACATAGGAACAAAGGTGAATGAAACAATACTGTTAGCAGTTTACATGAACGGAACCAAAGCTTACATGTATGCATATTGTCTACTGACAGTAGACATTAACTTTTCCTTGTGAGTTTGCATTCAATGAAAATGAAGCCGATTGCATCCGCCTTTTGTCAATTCTAATCCGATTGGCATCGCAATAGTGAAGAATACTAGAGAACGGAAAAACTTCCAGAACAAAACAAAAGAACAGACATGGGATGAAAAGTAACATTTAATTCAACGATCACTCTTCTGCTTCGACTCTGTCAAGATCGCTGTTTACACAGGAATAGAATATGTGAAAGTGATAAAATTGTTGAAAATTAAATTGACTCTCCTCGAGTCATCGAAAAGGAATGAGTTGTCAACTACACAACTGAGAATGCAAGGGTACAAGTGTTACTTATTGATTTTTTCGAGCACTTCTATCGTTCAAATAATAAAAAGAATCCTAGTCAGAAAACGAAAGAGAAAATAAATCGCATGAAAGTAGCTATCGTCAAGTGTCATGTGAAAGTGGTATTTAACTTTACGTATATCCTATAAATATACGTTTGGCAATATTTTTGTGCATATAATTGCCAAGGAAAGAGACGAGAAAACGTTCTAGTGTTGATAAATGAAAAGTTCGGAGAAAGGATTTGTTTTGCATGGCTTTCTCCTTTCGTTCTGAAAAGGATGACACTCTCCTATGACCCAGGCTCTACCTACTACACTTCTTCGAAACTCAGAATGCTTCCCAAAATGGCGCTGCCATAAATAAATGAGAACTGGACGCTCGTCGTTGTCGGTTGCTATTCAAGGAAGGAATGATTTATTTTTCTTGAATGCAGCCGAGCTACACTCCTCTCTTCTTCTCTCTTCACATAATATAAGCTTACACACTAAGCTTATCCCATACACAAGAATGCACAACACGCATTCTTTTACACTATAAGCTATGGAAGTAGCACTCAATGCTACAGTTCTCTCATTTGAGAAAATAAGGAAGATTGTGACTGGAAGTGAAAGAGTCGGCAGCTGATGTGACATGATGGGATACGAAGAAATCACCACGACCAATTTTGTTTTTATTCCGATCTTCTCATGCGCCAAAAAGTGTTCCAATTTGAACTTTCAGTGAAAGATATTAGGCCTATTTCTTGTTTCTTGAGTCTCATTTGATATCATAAAGATTTGGACGATGTTGCATTATAGCATGGTTTTTATTATTTCCTTTCACACAGCTGCACAGTGAGTATTACCATGCCATGCCAGTATGCCCAGTACAAATACAGTTTTGCATTCGCAAATCTTACACCCATTTGGTTTGCGGTGATATCCATGGCATAAAATGATTGACGACCTATTTCACCACTTCATTTATACCAGACTTCAGTTTATATTTTGAGATTGGAAATAAAATTACTTCAGTAGAAAATGGGTGGAAATCAAATTCTAGGGCATATTTCGAAAAGAAATTTATCAAAATACGGAATTTCCTATGAATATAAAATCTTATTTTGACCCACATTTCCTCCAACTTGTAGACTTTTGTAAGTTCTTTTTTGCATTCGCTTACACGTAACGGTAAAATCGCCATCACCACACACCAGTTTTTTAGACCAAATCTAAGCTCATAGTTTCTGTATGGTAAGCTTACCTTCGTCATCGTATAAACCTAAGTTGTCCTCAAATTTTTTAGTAAATAAACAGTTTTGTGTGCAGGATTTTTGTTAAAAACATGGAGGAGGGGGAATGAGGGCGTATTTTCGTCCTGACTTTCCAGGCGTACTGATAAGCCCTATGATCTTATCGAAAGAGAAAATGGACGGAACTTAAATCTTTATTAGAAAAAATGCGCCTATCTTTCTGATAGAAGGTTATTGCTCCTTGTCATGATTTTATTGTTGCCGACAAGAGTGAAAGTGTGTTCACTGAAGAAGTCACCCTAAATCTGAGGTTATTCCATTTGAGTGCGTAGAATGAAAAGTTTTCGGAGAAAGTAAGTGGCCCAGTGAAATAACTATCATGATCAACCTCATGATGAGGAATTTTGATGGAGGCTGCTTCAGTTGAGAATGCAGCATTTTTTCTTGTTTATTACACTTTTTTGCCTTTTGAACATGCTTAGATATAATTTCAAATTTCTCAACTTAGTCGATAAAAGCTTGATAAGGTGAAAAGAAAAAAGTGACTCTTCAACACGCGCCAAAATGTCCTATTCATGGAATCAAGTTCATAAGAGAAAACGAACATCTTCTGATTCTTTGGTAGGGTGCTATTCTTCATTCCAGGTCAGTAAAATGTTAGAGCTATCGTTAAGCGCGAACGAAACACCTTCTTTATAAAATGAAAAATGGTGTAGAAATACACGGAATTTGCTTTGTGTTGGTTTTAACGCTTTAGTCAATACTCTTTGTTCGAAACTGCAATTTTTTGGAGTTCTATTCATTTCCAAAGTATTATTTTTCATATATTTCCATTGAGATTTTTCTTCAAAATAAAAACTGTAAAAATAGTTTCATAAACTGCACTTTGTCATGCTCTTGCTAGATCATAGATCATAATTTGGAATACAGCAATACAGCATAATGTAATAATCACCTTCAGCAAATTTCGAAATTCTATTGCCTGATTTAAAAGCAAATGTCGTCGAAATACGCCAAGATTTTTTTAAATAAATAAATTGAAGATTTTTTTTGTGGCAAGCGAAAATGTTAAATATTGTATTAAAACAACCATAATTTTACTTATTATTTTTAAACTATAATTTTGAATTTAGTTACTGCAAGCAACAAAATAAGATACCAGTTGTTCGTTTGCCGGTGATTTTAATCAATTTAAAAGAAGCATAGGAAGATACAGAACTTCCAAAATCATAAATGTGCGAGGATACGAATGTCAATGACCTATGCCGTGTGTTCAATGGTAAAAGGGTTTTGAGTGATATAAGATATTGTGCACGTATCTATTCTGAAAAAAATATTCACGTAAAGAAAATAAAACACTGTCAGTTTGTCTTCATTTTCATTCCATACGCCACAACTAAATTGCAAGCATCAGAGCAGAAGCGGAATTGCATTCATGCAATCAAAATGAAAGAACGTAAGAGAAAGCGGAGAAGAAAGGATAGAGTATGGTAAACATAAGAGCTCAATCAAGAGTCGTATTTTTTCATCAGCCTGCTTTCTCTATTCTTTCCACTTTCTATTTTTCATCACTTTCTGAAAAGGAAATGTTTTGAATGAATAAGAAGAGAAATGCTTTGGGATAATAGAATGGGTATTTTGAGTGAGAGTTATTATGCGAGTATGAGAATACGAAAAAGGAAGTGACTTAATGATGTCGTGGAAAGAGATGCTGCGATTGAGGCAACAAAAATGTGTACGAAAAGCAAGGAAAATAAATGTATGTTGGTGCTTGTAGCGCCTCTAGATTCCAAATTAATAGATTTCGGTTTATGCATTGTAGCGTGAATCGTATGTCCTTGGGAAACGGAGACAAAGTCAAGAAATCAACACTAGTCGCTTTTAGTCTTCCGCTTTACTTTTATTTAAATACAAACCTATTTTCCATATTTATTTAGATTTTTCGTGTAAGAAACTATTTCAGAAATATTCAAAAACTGAAAACGAACAATTCTTGTAATATTCTAAATTCGACGTGAATGATTTAAAACAAAAGGTTGATTTAATTTGATGTCTGCAACTATAAATCCTTCAAGAAAATTCATTACTGGCAAATAATATTTGGGAAAGATGCACGTGATTGGAAGTACATAAGTGAAAAATAAAGAAAAATTATAGAATTTACCTCCTTAGAATAGAAATATATTTAATAAAACTTCATTCGTATTTATTTTTATTCTTGATACAAAGCATCAGTAAAAACTAATTAAAAGATTTACCCTAAAAACTAACAGTGTAAACCTCTAGTGACCACAAATAGAATAGAATTGATATATTGGTATAAGTTATTCCAGAACAAATAACTTTTTATTCGCCTTCCTCTTTCCTTTCGTACTACTTTTTTATGACATCCCAACATCCTAAATTTTGTTATGTCTCTCACCAATTTTTCTGTTCACCTTTTTTCCTCAGTTTCCATTTGTAACAACATCTCAAAATTTGGTGCACAAAATTCCAGAAGCTGGTCCATTGTCATTCCTAATCTCTTTACTTTGGGCAAGCTAGGTCGAAAAAAGATGCTGCTTTGTTTGCTGATCCTTTTGAAATAACGAGCTTTGGATGATCCAAATACCTGGAACGGTACCCTCTCTCCATAAAACGCATGCTTGGAATATAAAACAAGCGAAATACTTATTATTAGAGCTTCGCCATTAGTGTTCATTCAGGAAACATTATAATTCTAATGCAGCAATTGCATCAAAATTCTATGTCGCACATCTTGACACTAAAAATTTGCGAGTAGAGAAAACTGAAAAAGAATACGTTAAATACTTGAATACTTTCTGTTTTTCATTTTTCAGATTATTTTTTTACTTAAACAGGTTTCCTTTGAGTTTTTAAGTCAGATGTGTACTCATGCGGGTTGATATTTTACTTGTTTTTTACTCCTTTCCTGGAACAAATTGTCAGTCTAAGCCTAAACTTGGTAATGGAACTGAATTCAGTCGTGACACTCAATCTCTGTCCTCCTTATCGATCCCAATCCACTTCACTGCATACGATTCCATTTACAGAGAACAAACCTCCTAAAATATACTTTTTCGCTTTTTTACTTTCCCTTAAAACAGCCTTTTTTACTTTTACCGGTACGCTGACGCGTTTTTTTTACTCGGATGGATTTACGAAGAACATTTTGTATTTTTGTGTTTACAATTTAAAATAATATTTGTGCATTTTTCTTTTTTTCCAGGTGATATAATCCAACACGTCGTTTTTGCTATGTAATCGATCATGCGACTACATAAATGGAAGAAGGAAACTGAGAGAAATTTTGAAACATATCACTCTTGCCAGCCGAGAGAAAGCAGAATTAGATGATCATGTCATTTGTTTCGGTTGACTTATGCCGTCCCAGTGAGAAGATGCGACTTTTTACTTGGATCAATCTGGTAGCCAGATAAAAAATAGTAAAAGCAGAAATAAAACAAGAGTACAACAGATTGTATTACAATCCCGTGCTGCCAGGTTGTTACTTTTTTCCTAAGAAATATGAAAGAAAGTGAAAGCAAATCTGTTTCCGTGCAACAAGACAGTTAGAGACACAGGAAACCGAATCATTGTTCTTCTGATTACCATCATCATTCTTCTTTTTTCTCGTGTCCTCCACGAAAATCGGTAAGGCGAAAGGAAGAAATGGACGAACAATTGCCGCAAGATTTCAATCAGATGTCGGTTGGATGATACTTTTTGGGGGGAAATGGCGGCATGCTGTCCCCTAAGAAAAAAATTGCGATTTTCCCATGCTGTCCCCTAAGGACCTTTAGGGGACAGCATTAAAAATACTTCAGGTCCTTTCAAAATGGCCGACCTTCCATGCTGTCCCCTAAAGACCTTTAGGGGACAGCATTAAAAATACTTCAGGTCCTTTCAAAATGGCCGACTTTCCATGCTGTCCCATAAGGACCTTTAGGGGACAGCATTAAAATACTCCAGGTTCTTTCAAAATGACCGACCTTTCGTGCTGTCCCATAAG
>JAQIWO010000721.1:0-12649 GCA_034695405.1 Entomobrya muscorum | reverse complement strand
ATTACTAACAGCAGCTTGAGAGGTCAGCCCACAGAAGGAGCCCTTTTGGCAGCAGCTATGAAGGTAGGAACCGATACTACTCACTCAGCGTACTAAGCATTATTTTGCATTTTACTTGGAGTTTCAGGATTTAAAATACTTTCACTTCGTCTATTAGATGGGCCTGCATTCAGTTCAAGACCAGTATTTGAGACTGCAGGAGTTTCCATTTAATTCCGAACAGAAGATGATGGCTGTAAAATGTGTTCCTAAAGGACATACAACCAGTGATGATGTAATTCTTATACATTTAAATAAAACCATTTTTAGTAGTTAAATATCTTCATGCAGGGTAACGTTTTTATATATTAGGGGGAAGGAGAAATATTTTTCGTGAAAGGAGCAGTTGAAAAGGTCTTGAAACAAAGCACAAAGTTTAATGAATTCGGAACTCTTCGACCCATGTCATCTAAGAAGGAAGAAGAGGTTTTGTCTAGTTCCTATGAATTGGGTCGCCAGGGTTTACGTGTACTAGCTCTAGCGAAAGGGCCAACATTCCAAGACCTGACTTTTTACGGTTTGGTGGGAATGTTGGATCCACCTAGACCGGCTGCCCGCAGTTGTATCCAAACCCTTCAGGCATCAGGAATTCAAGTAAAAATGTTAACAGGAGACGCACAGGAAACGGCAGTATCAATCGCCACTATGGTAGGAATGGACACATTACACGGTTCCGTGATGTCAGGACCTGAACTGGATAAAATGGATGATGCAATGCTGGAGAAAGTTGTTCCACAGATTACAGTTTTCTACAGAGTTGCTCCGAAGCATAAACTGAAAATTGTTAAGGTATGCAATTGGTCTTCACTTACACCACATGAGCTAATTAAATCAAATATTCTATGTGATAATGTACGATCAATCCACTCTTTTATGCAGGCATTGCAACGCAACGGTTCTATTGTTGGAATGACTGGAGATGGTGTAAATGACGGTGTGGCTCTGAAACGCGCAGACATTGGTATTGCGATGGGGAAGAACGGCACGGATGTATGCAAGGAAGCTTCTGACATGATACTTGTTGACGATGATTTCCAGACCATAGTGTAAGAAAATCGAAATTGTCAAATTAATTTAATAAGAAAAAAAAACAGGAATTCTCATATGAAGTCTTTCATTTCACACAGGGCTGCAATTGAAGAGGGCAAATCTATATTTTACAACATTCGGAACTTTGTTCGATTTCAACTTAGTACTAGCATAGCCGCACTGTGTTTGATAGCTCTTGCAACATTGATGGATATTCCGAATCCGTTAAACGCAATGCAGATATTGTGGATCAACATTATCATGGACGGACCTCCGGCTCAGAGGTAAAAAAAAAGTCATGAAAATATGGTTTTACAGTTTTTATTTACAGTATCGTTAATTATATAAGTCATGTTTTTTTTCTTTAGTTTGGGAGTAGAACCAGTTGATAAGGATGTAATAAGGAAGCCACCAAGGAACGTCAAGGAGCCCATGATAACAAGGAGTTTGATAACGAATGTGTTGTTGTCCGCTCTCATCATCATTACTGGAACTCTCTGGGTTTTCAAACGAGAGGTATATTTGTACCATATATTTTCATCTCACGTTGAATTATTGAACGATGTTTAGATTGTTATTATTATTAAAATGATTTTTTTGTAATTTAGATGAGCGATAACATGATCACGCCACGTGATACGACTATGACTTTCACATGCTTCGTTTTCTTCGACATGTTCAATGCTTTGAGCTGTCGTTCTCAGGTATGTTGTTAAACCTTTAGTGTTGTTGAGTATGTGATACTTCAAGTTTCAAACTAATTTTATGAATGGTTATACATCTGAATGGTTTTATCACAGGAAAAGTCAGTATTTGAAATAGGATTGTTTTCCAATCGCATGTTCTTGATCGCCGTGTCCCTGTCAATGGTTGGGCAAATGTTGGTAATATATTTTCCTCCCTTGCAGTCAGTTTTCCAAACGGAAGCTCTCACATTACACGGTAATAATAATTTTAGCTCATGCCAATTTATTTCATTATCCCAACTTGCAACTTGGAAGTTCAAAAACTCAAAATATCCATAATTGCGAATATTGCAGATATTCTCGGGCTGATCGCTTTAACATCAACGGTTTTCTGGGTGTCTGAATTTAAAAAGTATATCGAGCGGACCTCCAAGGGACGAGCACTCACATACCAAACACGTAAACTCGAGGATCTTGTCTGACGTTTACTTCGCGGACGCTAAGTCCGCGATCGTTGGAGGCCTTACTATTGTTAAAGAAATGTATTATGTTTTTATGAACTTTATTTTGTTTCAGTTGTTAGTTGAGTAATGTGCATAATCTAATCATCATCATCATTGTCTTTTTATCTCAAAACTCTCAAGTTCAAACATCAATCAACCCTTTTTTAAACCTAACTTAAATACAAGACTAAGGGGATTCATTATAGTTCCTTCCTCTTATATTTCTCTTCATATCAATCATGTACGTTCCATGATAATTTATCCCCATATTTCACATCTCCTCCGATAAAAAAAATATGTTATACTGCATATATATGTTTAAGTGTCAACAAAACGTTAAAAGTACTGTAAATCAAAAAAATCATTCTATTATAGTAAGTTTATTATACTATATATATTATCGCATTTAAGACATTTTCTATGTGTCATGTTGGTCAATGCTTACACCATACCAGCCATTAGTTCACATTATTAGTGAATATTCATAAGTCTTGACGTAAAAATTCCTAATAACTTTATGCAGGGCACCATTGTACTTTAAAATTTTTAAAATATACTATTTATTGCTATTTATTCCAAGTTTCCAAAGATCTGTCCATGTTATACAATGGTATTAAGATATATTAAATAAAAAATATGAATTACACTTGAATGGAAAACATACTGAAAAAATAATCATTTTCCTTGGACTGCTAGATTTATATTTTTATTTGTAGGTGAAAATCACGGTTAACATTGGTTTGTATCTTGTCAAACAAATTAATCTATTTTACGAATCTTCCGAGTCCCCAGCAATCTCACCATACTGTAACTTGAATTGATGGCCAGTAGGGGATCCTATCATTTCTGATACCCTTTTCAGCCCCTCTTCAAATTCTTTCCTACTGGGATCCAAGTTTACAGCAGCTTTCATATCCTGAACAGCTTGTTCGAAAAACGCTAGAGTTTACGTTAGGAAACCGTGGTGGTTATTCTAATAAATACTTCCTGCTTTGTCCAAAATTGTTATTCTAGTAATTACACATGCTTCCCACTTACCCAGTCGATAAGTTACAAGGCCACGGTTATAGTAGGCACAGGATAATGCAGGGTTGTGCTTCAAGGCCAATGTATAATCTTCTAATGCACCTTTGAAATCCACTTCCAAATATTTCAAATATCCACGATTATTATAAGAAAGTGCGACTAGTTCCTTTAGATCTTCCTAAAAAAAATATTAAATCTTCAATTCAAATGCAGTTGTTCAAAGGCAATAAATCATGCAAAATTGTATTGTACTTTTGGCATACACTTATTGAAAAACACGTATTTACGTTGGCTTTCTGGTCACTTAAATCACAGTCATTCCCAAGATTTCTTTTATCCTGCTCACCCTGTTCCATCAAAAGCAACCATTTGGTATAAAGATCTTGTCCTTCTTTAAACAGTCTATATTTCTCGATTCCTCCTTGGACGCCAGTAATTTCTCCGTGCAGAGTCTTCAATTTTAACAGTGCATCTTCATCATGTGTAGAAGAAGTGGATCTGGAGTCGCTATCCAGCTCTTTCAGTAGTTTGGAGAAACTCAGAATGATACTGTCAATTGAAGCAGCGTCTTGAGGTTGACGCTCGTCCTCCATCTCGGCTTGTCCTGTCCAGATCAGATACCATCATTAAAATATCACGTTTTACTCCAATACACAAAATATTATTTCATTTCAATTAGTCATTCTTCTGATACGTCAAATTATCAAGCAAATCATAATATTTACTATTTACCAAATTTTTGACATGGATGACCAGACCAGACGACAGGTGATGCTGTCAGCCAGTCAGCTGTGTGGACTCTGAGCTAGACTGTGGGCAATAGAGTAAAGTACTGTAGTGAATCGGATAAATGTGGGATTGTTGGTAGAGTAGATGGTGGATGTTAAGTACTCAATGAGCATAAAAATTTCCCGTTGCCCCAACTTATAGGCGGCACATGTCAGGTTTAAAGTTATCAATGCAAAAGTGCCTCGACGTGTCACAAAATGTAAAGCTCTACAAGATTTGTTTGCTGTCAACCAGTCGGCAATTGGACAACTGGACTGTCTATGTCTATCGATAAAATAAATATCACCACTAAACTCGTATGATAGCCAAATGATCAAGCAATGAGTGAACCTTCCGCTTGCTCTTTTCCCTTCTCGACCGTCAAGTTAGAGGACTACATAACTTTCACCACTTTTACTTTGCCCACTTTCACTTTACCCCGTGAAAGCAGAACTTGTACTTCCGACTCTTTCCACTTGGGGGAAAGGGAAGTATAGGGACTGAAGATATTTTACGCTCGCAACTCGCACTTCTTAGTTCATTCATAGAAAGAAGCACAGAATTGTCTAAGAAAGATGTTTGGGGTTTTAATAAGTAATTGTTTGTAGCGTAGCTTCAGCTCTTTCGATCCGTGTTTTTTTTTTTAATTTTACGGAAGACACTAGACACACATACACAATCAATTAACTGTCTAAAAAATGTAGGTGGTAGAGCGTTACTGTGTTAATTTTAGTTTTGTTTTTTTACTTAGACATTAGAAGTGAATCATCAATAGTTGGTAGTTGTTGTCGGTGTTTTAAATAAATATAGGAAATCATGCCAAAATTTTCGTGGTCAGCCTTGTTTAGTGCTATATTTTTAGCGTATATAGCACATTCCATTTATAGTTTGGTCTCAATATTCATTCCACCACAATGTCAGGAACAACATTGCATCAAATCTTACTTGGCTCAAAAGCCAAAGTTACAAATTATATTTGGAACCACAACTAAAGGGTCGATTAGAGCAATAAGCGACCTTACGCTGGTGGATAGGTGGACACCGTTCGAGTACACTTCGGAATCAATCTCAAAGTAATTTCAAATAATAATTATAAATTAATTTTTGTGATACAGCTTCTTTTTTTATTGAATTTATAATAATTTTCATTTTAGAAATGTTACCATTCCTCTGCCAAGAAGTGTACGCCGTAATGGTACACTTCACATTTATGCCTTCGCTTTTCCATATACCGATGCCGCAAACTGGGAGAGAGATGCTCAATCACAGAAATCTATGATGGCGTATTTTCGATTAACAGAGTATTTGGTCCCTGCAGCAGAACCAATTAATTTGTTAAACTCTGCAAAGGTTCGGTTCGGATTAATAATAATAATCTCATTCTCGTTTGCTGTAACAGTTTGATTGAAGTGAATAAATAGTATATTGTGCCATTCTTTTAATTTTTCAGACAGCAGAAACTAACGAACGCAAAAATGTCAATAAGGATGACATTGACAAGCCTATTACGCACCTAGCCAAGAGATTACGATTGACAATGCTGACGGAACCTCATATACTGCCAATAAAAGACCTACCAGGTGATATAGGAAGTCTAATCAGGTAAGGAAATCACCCAACTCTTTTCCAGCCAAGCCAGTAGGACTATTTAATGAATGGAAGCTGCGTTTGATTTGGTTTAGTCTAAGTCAGAATTTTGTTTTTCTAGATTCCACACTTCTGATGTTTATCTACCTCCTTTGACCTTCGATAAGTTTGGCAGTCGGTTGCATGACTTCTATAAGGCTAATCAGAGTGAAGACTCGTATGAACTTTTGTTGGAATTCTCTCCTTCAAGTATCGGTTACTTAAGGTAGTGTATATTTTGGTTTTAAAGTACCATGTTTGTAAGGCATATAGAAAATATATACTATGCGGTTATAAATGGTTCTTGTTAATTGTTCTGTAGACTGGCACAACAGTTTCAAGCAGCAATGGAGACAATGCAAACCTTGGGATTTTCTGCGAAAGACTTGGACGAAGTGAAAGGAATATTCTCGGATACGAATATATATCTTCTTGCTGTGACCATGTTCGTTGCCTCTGTGCATGTAAGTTTACGATGTGCCGTAATTATAATGAACACTATATATCTAACACTAACACACCTTTAAAATCCTTTTCGTTTCAGCTACTGTTTGACTTCTTGGCATTTAAAAATGATATTTCGTACTGGAGGGCAAGAAAAACAACTGTTGGGCTTTCTTCAAGGACCACTTTATGGCGCTGCTTTAGTCAAGTCGTTGTGTTTCTTTATCTATTAGAGGAGAAATCAAGCTTGTTAGTTACAGCTCCGGCAGCGATTGGCACGTTGATTGAGGTGAGTTCCAATATTCCCTTTTACGAATTTGTGTTTGTTAGTTAGGACTATGACAAAAAAAAATTGAATAATTGTTTTATTATTTAACCATATTTCAATCTATGTTTGTGTTCTGTAGGTGTGGAAGGTTACCAAAGCCTTCAAGATTAGTGTGCAGTTTGAGAGGGGTCTGCCACGTATTAGTTTCGGTCAGCTTAATGAAAAGGAAAAACTTACGGCGCAACACGATGTGGAAAGTATGAGATACTTATCGTATATAATGTATCCATTGTGTCTTGGCGGTGCTATTTACAGTCTACTTTATGTGCCACACAAAAGGTAGATTGTTATCGTTTCATATTCCATTGTATGAAGTAAAAATTGAGTTGAAAAGTTTATGTATTTTAACGAATTTTACTTTCCTTAAATGTCAACCTTCAACCTTGTCGACAAAATTATGTAGCTGGTATTCATGGACAATCCAAAGCTTAGTGTATGGCGTTTATAGTTTTGGATTCCTCCTTATGTTGCCACAATTGTTTGTCAACTATCGCCTTAAAAGTGTTGCGCACTTACCATGGCGGGCCTTCATGTACAAGGTTCGTAGTTTTTATTGTCTCTGTAATTAATAACATTTTTTGATAACATACGTATTGAAAACTACTGAACTAATCCATAATTTCGAATATGTTGCAGGCTTTCAATACATTCATTGATGATCTCTTCGCCTTCATAATTACAATGCCAACAGCGCATAGAATGGCTTGCTTCAGAGATGACATAGTTTTCTTGATCTATCTTTATCAACGATGGTATAAATACTCCCAAAAAGAACACAAAGTAGAAGTCATCAGCCCTTTAAGCCCATAGATATTAAATTGTTTTTTGTTTGGTTTCCCAAGGTTGTACCCTGTTGACAAAAGTCGTCTCGATGCTGGTGGCGAGTTTGAAGTAGAAGTTAAAGAAAACCAACAAGCTGAGAAGAAGACCAATTAAGGTGGATTGGATTACCATGTATGTATTACATTTGACCGGATCAACTTGCTGAAAATATGAAATTATGCAAACAAACTAGTGAAATTGAATTTCTTGTACTTAATTTAAGTCATAAAGTAAAGTATTCTACAAAAAGGTTTTATTGAAATTGCACAGCCTCGGAATTCAACGCTAACGCGTAAAAGTAAAACAGTAAAAGATTTTTCGTTCAATAAGATTACTAGTGATAATAATAATTAACTGTAAATAGCTAGACTTAAAAATAATTTATAAATACTTCAGAAATAGGGTATTTAGCTCAGCTCTATATCACTCATAGTTAATACAATTTATCTTTGAAATTAAAATAATTATTACATCTAAATCTACTGGGTATATGCATATATCAATCTAACAATCATTGTTGAACGTTCTCGGTTGTGTACGGTGCTGTGTTATTGAAGTGTTAGTTCCTTAATGCTAGATTTGGTGTATATTAAGCTTGCAGCATAGTTGTTTAAAGGTTATATATAATATACTCATTGTAGTAATCATGTGATTCTATTAAATGATTTTGTTTCCAAAATTGTTATTGTTTTTATTTATTAGCGTTGCGTTTTGCGTTGCGGGATTGTTACTTTTTTCTGTCAGAATTATGATGTACATATTACTACAGTACTTTTACACACTACATACTACACATTCATTTCATTTAGATTACGTAGAAAGCAAACTGTAACTCGTGTTTAATTTCTAACTGACGAATAAAATTGCATTTTTCCTAATTGCTAAAAAAACCACCTGAGATTTTAGAAATTCTGCATCCTCTTTCAATTTTTCGTACTTGCAAAAAATCGAGTAAATATAGTAGCGTTTCTAACTTAATACCTGTTACATTTATGCGCTTTGCATTGAGATACATAATTGTGTCATATAGCACATACATAAACGAATGTCACCTTTACTAAAGGTTGAATCCGAATGGTTGCGTATATGTATTTTTTATGCTGTGTACCAACAAGCAGATTAAAAACTTTACTGTTAATAAAACTAGAAACGTCTGGTTAGTAGGTAGCACCTCGATTACTCGATTACTTGGCAGCGAAAAAATGTAGCGTTTTCTTGTCATTAAGAATATCACCACTACATGCTTCAAGGTGTGTATCCATCGACAAAGTCATAATTACTCATATTACATTGTTGGGTTGTATTTGTTAGCTGTAGTCACACTTCCTCCTATCAGTCATGAATCATGACTCAGGACAAATACTTGTCTTTAAATATCGAAGAAACCAAGGTATAACCAGAAGTGAACGCTTCCAATGATTATAAATTCATACATCATGGCGCACAGTAAGAATCAAGACTCCACAACATAAATAAACTTCACGATCATTTTTTTGTTCTTCATATTATTGATTCATTCTCAGTAACATATCCAACTTGACATCGGAAAAATATTAGTGTAATTATAATGTGAAGTCCGTCAACTTAAGAACGGTTTTAACAATAAATTAATAATAATAATACATAAATGCAATTCGTTAACAATCAGTTTTAGAACAAAATTGATCTTGTTCCATCTTACATCTTATACATAGGTATACAGAAGAGATATGTGATTATTAATTTTTGCAAGCTTATTTTCTAACATTCGCTTTAAATATGCTCACTCCAATCAGAAAGATCATGTTATTTGAACTAAGATTAAAACACTTATCAGGATAATTTGCTCCAAGTATGCATGATATTTTAATAATTGTTATCGTATAATAGATTGAATAACTTTATAAATTCATTTCCAAAACGAGGCATGGGATTATTATTGAAGGTGGTCCTAGTAGTGGTTAAACTCTGATTAAGTTGCAGTTCACATCGTCTTGTTTAAAACGATGCCATTTGTAGGTATGTGTAGTATTTATTACATGTTAAAGCATTTTGTAAGTTCATGGGAAAGGAATATTTTTGTTAACAATTTACTGTATTTCTGCATATATATTATTATCTAAAAGATTTCTTAACTCAAAAGTAAAACATGAACAACCTCTTTTTGTATGTTTAATACATATAGACTGTGAAATTATTTGTTTGTACCTACCAGATTTTTTAAACACCACAAATAAGCTTTTTAAAAACAAATACCACCTCTGTTAAAGTACTCTAATAATTATAACGTAAGAAAGAGAGTGGAAAGTGGAAACATTTAATAACCAGGTACAATAAACTTATTTGTTTCCTATACCGAAGATTTCATATTCTATACAATTGACGCCACTCATGTGAGAAAAATTGCTTAGCTTTCTCCCTCTTCGAGTGTACTTGGTGTTTCTGCTTCTGCTGCCGCTGCTGCTTCTGCTGCTGCTGCCGCTGCCGCTTCTGTAAGAAAAATACATTTTTTTTTTGTATAGTAGAAAGTTTGAAGAAAGTTTTGGGAATGCTGAAATATTGCTTTTATTATATTTTTCGGGTTTGTGTGATGTTCTGGATGATTGAATAATAATGTAGCAGATGGAATTTTAAGACTTAAAATGTTTTAAGTATTAATATATGATATCCGCAGAGAAAGGGTTGGATAGTGCCAAGTGCACCTGACGGGTTGACGGAAGTTGGTTGAATCCGCATCACCAGATATAATATAGCATTTCTTTCGTAACAAAGTTTTTTTTCTTGCTTTTGTGACTGTTCCTGAGTATGAAGTATACACCAGTAATAATCTAGTGATTTGATACAATTTAACAGACTGTTCTGAAATCTGAAGTGGAAGCCTTGAAAAGGTGTCTAATAATAGAAGGTTTATTGTCATCTCCAAGTTATTCCAAGAATAAAATTAATAATAATAATATGCATTTTATTTGCTTGGTTTTCAGCACGTTGTTTTCACGTCAGTAGATGAGCATCTCTAAAAAAACCTTTCCTTTTATTATACTTTAAGTATAATATGGATTTTATCATGTTTGTCGCAAGTCCGTAAAGATATTATCCATCCACATATGCATTGTCAGATTTGAGGCGAATTCGATATGAAAGGAAGATTTCTTAGGTCAATCACTCTTAGAAAAACCGTTATTAGATTAAAGGAACACAAACATTTTCCCTCATACTTTTGATTATTAGATATAAAAATTATGTATCATCTATCATCTCACACTGAGGTCGTGACATCATTTATTACTGGGGCATCGTGAGAAATTCACTTTTTTAATTTAACTTTTTACCCAGATGCAGATTCTATTATCTGGTCATGCTAATGGAAAATATGTTTTTGGCTTCCACAGTTCCTATTGACCATTCAATCGAAGAAAATGTAAAATGTGAAGGATACTCACATAAAAATGAAAATGAAGATTCTTCAACTTTAAACATGGCTCCACACCCAACGACCCAACTTTCATATACGTGATTGTGAATGCAAGTAAAGGCTATTTAGATTCTCCATGATTCATCTCTATTACTTCTCGGCCAACTAGCGAAAATGTTGAGTGAAAGCTGGAATGAGAAGGCTTAAGATGGGCTTACGTATTATTTTAAGCCAATTAATGCATTTTATGCTCCTTTCACTTTATTAGCATTTATTGCGTTCCCTGGAAAGGTGAAATTACGCTGGGCAGATACAGTTCCGAAGAGCTTGATGAGATTTGAAACGATAGAGAATTGAGATAGGCATGCACGTCAGCTAAAATCCTGCATGCATTCGTAGGCTTTACTTACATTGTTAAAGTTGTAGAGAGGAAACTGCTGAAAAATAATATAACACTTTATGTGCTTTATAAGCACCATATACTCACTTCAGTTGATAAACACATCAGTGTAGACAACAATTCTACAGATATTATTCCACACATTTTTTTTTACATGGAATCGAGCAAGATACGTAGTGGCTCACAATATAAGAAGCCTCAAGGCATGTTCGCCTTTTGTGCCAACAGATCAACTCAATTTGGACAAGGAAATAAGACAGTCCGATTTGTTCGGAATTCAATTGAGTAAAAGTTGTCTCCCGGAAAAGGCTCTTGTGATGGCTGTATTTTTTTTTATCCAACAATATACCCAACTTTAAGAAGATAGCACAGTAAATTATCTTATTGTCGTTTATGAAGGCAACCATATCGTGGAACCATTATTACTCGCGTAGCATCATTGTTCGATACAAACTAGTTTTTGAAAGACTCGAAACTATAAAAACTCGGTAGGTAAGTACTTCACAAGGAAATTGGGAGGAAAAACTTATTGGTATTTGAAAGTGATTCTTCGTCCCTATCTTGCTTTTCGCCTCAAACTGTATTCCATTCTACACACTTCGTACTCTATACTTCACTACGAAACAAACAAAATCGTAAAAAAAATGATAAAGCAATGAACAGTAGAAACCCCTTTACTATCATTCTCAAATTGTTCTTTCATAGTCCCTTAGTTCCGGACAAGAGCCCAAGAAGAATCATTGCTTGTTCCAGATAAAAAATAAAAAGAGAAAGGAGAGAGGTATGAAGCGAAAATGAATGACTTTTGTCAAAAATTGGCAAGGGATTATCAGATTCCTTTTTCACCTCTTCTAACTTTGAGCATCAGAAACACCAATTGGGGTTTTTTTTCTTTCTCTTGGATTTTCATCCCAAAGGGATCGCAGACAATGGGATATATGTAGAAATAGAATAAACAAAGTTGTGAAAGTAGTGAAAATTATATCTTCTATACTTGTATTAACAAGATAGAGACTATCCAATGTATGTAGTTCACACAGTTCGCATCACTGCTGTATTATTGTTCCATTCAAAACAAGCTCATGCTTTCTCTCATGACTTTTGATTTCCTTTTTTTTAACTTTGTTCGTAGATTTCCTTGGGCGTGTTATTATCGCTATCATCTTCTCCTTTATCTGCCATGATCATCCTGAGAATCGTCTTTTCAGGGCTTACAGGATAGTTGATGATGGTTTTGTGAATGTGTTTCTTCACAATTCTCTGCAGCCAAGCCACTGCATAACTGCACGCTTTCACTTTACTACTCTGGGACACTCTACTCACTCAGAGGAATAATAGGAACGTGCGAGGATTCCATAGGTAGTTGAATTGAGTAAGATTTTTTTGTTATCATGCTATCCTTTGTTTGAATGGGCTGCTGCTGGGTATGTGTATGTGTTCTTTTATACGTGGTTCATTCTTTTCATATTATTAAATAAAAATACGATGTGGGAAAAGTTTGAGTAAAATAGGTGAGGTGTTCCATAATGTTTACAATATCTACGTAGTATGCTCTTATATTAATATCGTAGAAAATAGAATATAGTG
>JAQIWO010000720.1:0-12649 GCA_034695405.1 Entomobrya muscorum | reverse complement strand
CACCAGTAAAAGTTTCCATTCCTCGGTCGCATCTGATTTTTTACCTAGCATAAAATGTTCTCCTTTTCATGAATTGATGAAGGCGCTCTTGAAAAACTACAAGTAACTGTAGTAACTCCAACTGAATGATAAATACATGGGAATAAATATTGCATACAAATACCTCATTTATTCTCTCAAACATTTAAATAATATTCCTCTAGTTGCTTTTTTACATTAAACTTTTCTTTCCTCTACGCTGAAAACTTTCTTCTTTTATTCTGCCAGAGAGAAAGAGAGGGAGAACCGGAATATTTACCTTTGGGATGAAATGGATGAGTGAATGGATAAATATGTAGAGCATGCTGCATCTACCTACCCAAGTGAAGTCAAAATGATGAGTAAACTTTTCTTATAGAATGAAGCAAGATTATTGTACATTATACGAACATACGTTGCTCTAGACTTCAAGTTTAATGCATGCTTGTTCCGCGGCTCTGTTTGTATGTACGCAATGATTGAAACTTGAAGAAGAATAGATGGGAGCATAATAAAGGTATAAGTAAAACACAGATCCAAAAGAGAAAAAAAATTATAAAAAGGAAGAATCGGCATGTTCATGTACCGTGGATGTTACAATGCGCACTCACAAGACAGATACGCACTTGTGCCTTCATAAGTACAAAAGATAAAGTTTACTTGTGCCCTGTTTGTAGTAAAAATTTACCCATACATACATATTTAAGTCTTTTCACAAACAAAGCAATCGGATAGGAAAGGAGGCACATGTAAAAAAATATTACATAAAGTAGGAAACGTACAAATACGTGTGTTTTTTATGTTGTGTCCATGTGAAAGGATATGTCAGTTGATCGATTGGTAGTGATCGATGTCTTGTTCATAAGATTTCTTTCACAGTGTGATTTACGAGCTGTTGTGGGTACTTTTTCACTGTCTCTTTTTCAAACATTTCTTTCTCTTCTCCCTTGCCATCCCACTCCTTCCTCATCCCATACAAACAAATCCATGGACAACAAGAGAAAAAATGCATATCTTTTACTGTTAGCCATATACATTATACATATTATAGGAAATGGAGAACAAACAATCCTCTTCCACAACAGAAACACGTACAAGAGAAAAAGATGCATAATAATGCCTGCTTGAACCACCCCACCACTGCTACAGCTACTTTACTTTAACAAAGTGGAAATATTTTCCAATATAATACAGCTCCTGGGTTTTCTTTCAAAACATATCTTTGTGATCCTGGTTTAGCAGAGAGAGAGAGAGTGTGTGTCTGTGTGTGTAGTTTGTTGAATATAATGCATTATGTATCCTAGCATGTTTCCCATAGATCCTTTTTATCCTTCGTTCATGTTCATCTTGAGTATTCTATTCTTTTTTTAAACTAAGATGGACACTGTTGGATGAATGCTGCAAGTTGTTTCATACTTTCTCCCTTTCTCTTCGGTCTTCGTACTCTGCACTGCTATCTCTATAGTTATAAATGTAACTAGTGTAAGACGTACTTTTCTAAATCTATCCTTTTCCTTGCTTAGTTTTGAACCTAGTTGCAAGGAGGTAAGTAGGTACACACGAATCGAGATTTTTTTCCTTGAAAATTCCTAGAAATTTTTTTCTTATGCTACCAAAAAAACCCTTACCGCACTGTTTTGATGCAGCGCGAGAAAATAGGATGTACTACTACGGGAAGATGGGAGATCCATGATAACCAGAAAAGACATACAAAGATTGGAATCCTTTTTTGACTTTGTTCTGGCTACAAACAAAAAAATGCTTGTCTCTTAGCAAAAAAAATCAGAGTAGCAGGAAATAAAATGGTTTAAAAAGCATGTGAGGGAAAACTGCAACGTACTGCAAAGCTGACAGAAGCAGAGAATAAGAGCGAAGCAAAAGACTGTTCTGGTTATAATGATACTATAAACTGCAGTAGTACTGTATGTAGTGGAGTGGAATAAAGAGCACGTTACATTATCGTAGTAGTGGGAGCATTAGTAAAGCCATTTTCGAGTAAAATGAATTTTTATCCGGTTTGGCAAAAAAACGCAAAAAATCCATTGTAATATTTAAATGAACACAGTGTGCAGTATTAAGGGAGGGGCATCATTTTTATATTGCATGCATGTTCTTATGAATTTAAGCACATCTATAATCCATCCTTTTTGATATAGGTACTTTGGGAAAGAGTAACATCCAAACGACATATAATGCAATGAATGTGATATCCTAGCTTCTCATATTCTGCTTTACGATGGTTTCATATTATGTATATATGTGTGTGGCGGTAAGGGTGGAACTGGCAGCTAGGCAGTATCAAAGTAGTTTTTTTTGTACAAAGAAAATGAAGAAGAAACTACCATTTTTAATGCTATTTTTCCAACCGGTAATGATTACAAATAAGCCCATCTGCGCCTGATTTTTTGATATATTACTCTTGTGGCTCAGCAACTTAACCATTAGTTTGGCGTCGGCGGTGGTGTTCTTCCTCTGCTTTCTTTCTGACATGGATGCATGCATATGTGTAATGTTTTAGAACATTGCATTATATAGCAGAGCATCTTTCATATATATATAGTTCCTACATATGTTATATGCATAATATCTAATGCAGGAAGGCTATAACATATTACAGCGTACATTTTGATATTACACGATTCGTTTAAAAAGAATAGTAAATGGTGATAGTAGTGAAGTTGGAGGGAGGATTGCATTTTTCATTCTTTTTCTCTTTTCTCGTCTTATTCTGTCTCTCGCTCTCTTTCTCTGTTTTGTGTTTGTGTGCGTATGCCTGTGTAGCTGAGCTAAAATTGTATATTAGCAGTCAGTACTAGTGCCACCACCACCGCTGCGCCACACCACTAAAAGGAAAATGGTCAAAAATGAAGAGAAAGAGGAAATGGTTGAAGGGGCTTTCCTGCTTTGAAATTCTTAACCGGAAGTCTATCCCGACCAGGAGAAGGAGTAGTGAAACAGCTTGCAGTTTTCTTGACACAAATTGATGATTCGGCTGGCAGGCAGGCGGGCAAGCATAAGGAGGAAGAAAAGATGAACCAAGCAAAGTAATATAAAAATGCTAACTGGCTCACACACGTTCTCTCAGAAGAAAGTTAACTCGACCAAGTTAACAAGACTGAATATGTATACATTAAAGGATTTTCATTCTTTTGGAATAAATTCACCATTCATAACGGAACACTGATAAGGCCGCCACGGTCGTTTCGGGAGAGCAAAAAATGGTGACTCACTTACGCTCTCTTTCTCCGTGTGTGGGCAGAAACGTTTTATAAATATATTCATCTTTCATATAAATTTTTATTGATATAAAACCCTTTTTTCATGTTGCCGCAAAGAGTAAAAAAAATCTAGAGAATAATTCTGTTTTTGTAACTCATGCTCATTTTTTGTTAATATTTTAATGGATATATTATTGTATGAAATAACTCAAAACAGAACAGACTGAACTAAAAAGTCTTATGTAGTCTTATAGGTATGTAGGTAAGCACGAAATGAAGTTAATAAACCAAATATGATGTTAAGAGTTCCAAGGGAAATTTTTTCGATAGAAACGCCGACAACACAAAACGATTTACGCAAGATTTACCGATAAATGCGATGATTATATTGTCGGCAGAGAAAAATTAAAAAGAAGGTTTTTTTCTCTATAAATAAATATTTCAGAGTGCGAATTCACTCAATTGATTATTATTACAAGCTACGTGTGGTGGCAAGAAATAATCGTAGCGCAGAGCCATTTGTTTTTGTGCCAACAAAAGGCATCATTGTTCTGTAATAAGGAGGGAGCAAAGTTTTTTCATGCAAATCCGACGTACAGCTGGTGGTGGGTAATAGTTTGTTTGAAAAAGTAGTTCATAAAAAACTTCGAATATATGAAAGACTTGAGAAGCTTAGTTTAGTTTATAAAGTTTTAATACCCAAATAGTATATTCAGTATATTTGACAATATTTGACAGAAAAAATATTAAAAAACCAGCTATAGTATATACTTGAGCTACGCAGTGCATTATAAAATGATGATGAGTACGTCTACTTATGAAATAAAATGATAAATAAGGTAGAGCAGGAAGAGAAAAAAACTTCATACAGAGATGTTGTAAGTACTCACATTCATTGACTTTCATTTCACCAGAGAATCCACTTACGCAACTTTGTAAGCTTTCAATTACTTAAATAGGAAGGTGAGCTTTGTGGCTCCATTTCTTTCAAAGAGACAGGACAAAAGATGAATGATGGTGGTGTTATGAAGAGAGAACAAAACCCAGGAGTGAGTATTCACTTAAAAATAAGTAAGTCTACTTGTACTCGGATGGAGTTTTTTTTTCAGCTTCAACATTTTTTCCTACTCTTTTTCGGAATTACTATCTCCGTTCTATACGAAGCAAGTTGTTTACGTAGGTCTAGTCGGTAGCTCTGCCGTTCATTCTACCACAAGAAGGCATTTGACAGCATCATTTAATACACTCTCTATGGCCCACCAGACCATTAGTAAAAGGACTATTTCTTGTACTTATTATAGAATGTGCTGATAGATAAAAAATGCATGTCTACAATGTGCAAAAATGTTTAAAAATTTGGAACCGGCCAATATATACATTGATTATGTCTTCAATCTACTTTTTTAACTAAATTTTTATACAGTATAATATATTTACTACATAAAACATCTATCGATTTCTCACTAGCATTTCTAATGTAATTATTATCATCATCGCCACTGCACGCTTTTCCTGCTACATCCTATTTACCCCATCCTTGGTTGCTTTTATGCTTGCACCAACTTTTTTCACTAATTTGACCGATGAAAAATTTCTTCTACTTCTTGCGTCATTCAAGCGGTTCATGACAAAGGACTGGCAGGACGTGTGACAGCCCAACCCTTTTTGGCATCTCAAAGAAATATTTTCAAATAGAAGTAGCACTAGTAGGAGTAATAGGAGTAATAGTAGTAGTAGTAGTAGTAGTAGTGGTGGTATGCACAATCAGTGTTAAATACATATAACTATACATAATCTTTACAAGTATCTATTTTTTATTTTCTCTACACTTTCTTCATGCCGCTTTTTTGCCTGAGCTTGTGCTTTTACAACTAACAGATTATACACAGGCAAAACCGGCTGGCTGGTTTGCTGATGCTGTCGCACCGATTCAATGCGATGGATGATGAAAGGAAAAACAGGCAGAGATGAAGAAAAAAAGAATAAAAAGAGGAAAGAAGCAGTTGCTCATCTCTCAACGACTGTTATGTAAGAAGTTGTACACACATACCTACATTGGTTGGTGCACATGTGTGTGCCTGTAAGTGAAATATTATGGAAGTAAGCATACACACCGTTCTTTATGAAATTCTTACTGTTTCTTACGACGATTTCAATAAGCCAGTAGTGTTATGAACATACCGCATTTACTAGCTATAGCGTTTAGTTTCCCAGAATTTTATATCAACATTTTGTCATCATCGCATTATTACAAAATCTTGTTTCTGTATCGTTCACCAAAAACATGTATGAAGATATTAAGGGCGGGAGCACATTTTACAATGAGTACACAGCACATCAACGGCTATACTATACTGCTTTCTACCAAAAAACACCTCCAATTTCTTAGTTGGTTAGTCTACATTCGTTTAAGTGTAGTGTGATATCATGTGCATTTTCATATTAGACAAGTCAACAAGAGCATACCGAAATATGAGCAATTTCCCTATGGGTTTTTAGTCAGGTTTTATATTTTGTAAAAAAAAAAGAAGTTTAGCATAAGTTGTAGTCATACCGCACTATTACTACTCACTCATGTCGGATGAAGGATTATATAATACAAAACACTAGACTTTGATGAGTTGTGTGGGCTCCTCTGCCTTCAACAAGGATTTTACTTGAGAAAAAAAGAAGGTTTTTATTTCTTCTCTCTATCGCACTTCTTTCCCAAGTTTTTTTCTTTTTGTCTCCGACTCTTATTTGTGTTGCAAAAACCCTTTTCCTTTGAAACTTTAAATGCTTGTGTGTGTGTAGGCTGTACTTGCTCAAACATTTCTGTCTGTCGTCAGTCGTCTTGTCTTGATTCCATTGGAACGTGTAACAGGAAGAAAAAAGAAGAATACACCAGGAAAAAATATGTACGCGTATGAGTTTTAAGGAAGAGAGATAGAGGTTTTTCAAGCACACTTGTTCCAATGTCTTATTCTCTACTTTGTCCTTTTAGATCTCCTTTCTTCATTTAAAATGATTGGAATGCTTTTTTTTGTAGGAAGGAAAGGAAGAGTGAAATGACTACGCACACAAGTAATATTTTTATATTCGCATGTTCGTATTGTGAATAAGACAAAAAAAAACGCATAATGTACGTTTACAACACACGGCTGTGCCGTGATATTATATTTTTTTCTCTTGGGCTATGAAAATACATGGGGAGCAGAAACGTAACTCGCTTATTTTTCATTGGTAATAAATTTACGTTAACATTTACATCTCATGGGTTGCTCTTTGCGTCAGAGGAAGAGAACAATCTCTCCCATTTTACCATGTTTCTCGCTTGAATTATCTTCCTTTGAAAAAGGTAAACTGGGACTGAAATTGACAAATGTTTACATAGATACGAAATCCTTTTCTCTAGATGTGAAACTTGGTGTGTACATGCACAAGTAATTTAAGAAGGTCCACAGAATGAAATTAGAAGTATTTAGGCAGATATGTCTTATGCAAAGCTGAAAAATAATTTTTCTGTTTACAGTGTTTTGCGGCTTTCTTATTCTGCTCACAAGTATCTGTCCACCTGTACGAATCTTTCAAATATCTGTACGAATTAATAACATGGATGTGAGGTAGATAGTAGATATGTATAGCAAACCTCATTAACTCGATTTAAGATTATATTTAACAGATTGACTATATACTTTTAGCAAGCCTCGGTGCATGCTAGATTTATTTTCTTCTTTTTTTGTAAAATAATGTGATTGTAACTTTCATCAAAAAACCAAACCAGAACAAGTACAAACATCACTATAGCAGCCTCGTGATAAAACATGTAACCTTTCGTTTAACCTTTCGTTTAGCTTTCTACATCTTTCTTGTTGAGAATGTCTTGGTATTGCCTACTCTCTGAAAACTTTTTTTTACAACCGAAGGAATTTTATTTAGCAAAGATAGGGAAAATAAGGAATACTTTTTACTTTTTGAGTTGAAAAGCTGCATGGGTACCTATGTTGTGAGTGGTTGGCTTGTGTGTGTCTGTAAGAATGTAAGAAACGTGCCTATATACATTTTTGTCCATGTGACTGTATGGGTGAAAATAGGTTAACTTTTATTTCAATGGGGAATGTGAAAGCTTAAGTTGGGGTTAATTTGAAAAGCAGCAAAAGTAGATACAAAGATATACATTCATATTGCTTATATCAAAGGTTTATGATGTAGTTGTATTGTATGCAACAAAAGGCTAGTATTACTAAGCTAGCATCGTCAGTCAGTGTCCTATATGGTTAGCCTTGAGTCTTGACATGTACAGTGGAGAGATACAATCTGGATTGTCACACGTGCATAAATCTTACAAGGAGGCTCTTCAAAGATTCCAAAGATTTTTTTGTTAGTACGAAGGAATGGGATGTTCCATTTTCAAACTACTCTCATGTGAGAGAGTATGTTATACTGCTGTCTTTTTGGTCTGACGATGATGTTTTATCGTCTTCGCTTGCCATTGTTGCACACTTATGCATATGTTGCCACTACTGCAGTACGTGTTTTATCGTATGTCATTAAGCAATATTTGAGCATGGTAATTACGTATAATGGACGTGGCTACAAACAATAAACCATAAAGTTTGTAGAGGACGGATCTATCCATCGATAGCTACTGCTGCTTTCGCAAAGGAGAAAATGAAAGATGAAAGGGCTTTTTTATAAGAAGTAACGTAAAATGGGGTTCCCACTGCGTTTTCATCATCATAATCATCTCCGCTATCATCATCACCACCATTCGAAAGACTCCTCACTGATTTTGAAGCATGCACAATAGTGGTTGTAATAGCAGTAGTTAAATTATAACCTGTGACGACTGCGGGTGCTGTATCTGAAGCTACTGTCGACTCTGATTTAATATTTCTCCAGGCGATACTGTAATGTGAAAAGAAAAATATTGAAACTGACAGAGAAATAGAGGGAGAGAGGGAGAAAGAAGCAGAAGACAAACTGAAAGATGAAATATTTTGCTTGCAGGTCGAACAAATGAATGCCTACTTCAAAGAGCAATGGCAATAATACAAATGATACATTATGCTCCTTGAATATGTATGAACTTTAGAGACATGCTGCAATAGTTTTCTAAGCAAAGAACAACATAATATCGTTTGGCTCAGAGCTTGTATCTGAATATAAAATATATATAGTATTAGAATATTTACAATGATGTGAGCAGTAGTATTCGTTCTCTAAAATCTTCGAAGAGGAGAAGCTGACACTTCTTTTTGAACGCAGCATGATTGTACTATTAACTAGTATGATTTTTAGAAAGTTATATTCTATAAAAAAAATAGTTGTCCTTGAATAGGTGGTAATATCTTTTACTTGATCCATCTATTGCCTGGGGATCAATTTTTCTTTATTTTATATTTTCATTATTAAATGCATCATCATCAATTGTAAGGATTTTAATTTGAATCAGCAGCATCTACTTTTACACTCGCATTAGAAGACTCAGACACAGAAACGAAAATAATACGTGAAAAGATGTGGAAGGGAGAGAGAGAGAGGAGGCTGAAACAAGAAGAAAAACAACTGATTGAAATCCGAAATGATTGATACTTGAATGAAAAAGTCAAATGAGAAGGTATTGAATTGATGAAAAGCATGGAAAATTACATATATTACATTTGACATGAACATAAATATGAATACATGAATGCATATAGTCGATTGAATGAATATTGAATGAGTACGAAGGAATATTATTGTGATGATGTGAGTAAAGGTATTTGTTGATAAAAACAAGTCATGCAAGCTGATGAAGCTGATGGCAGCTTTTTTGTGTGAACTTTAAAAAAATACACAACGGTTGGCAATGCTTTAAAAGTTCTTTTTTGTTTAGAAATAGATTGCAGGAACAAAACATTCGATTTACTACCAATCAAAGAATTCAATAATATTTGCACATTCCGTTCGATCAAATTCCAAAGTGCACAAACTATATACTAATTTCAATTTGATTCCATCTATTCTCCACTTCCTATCATGCAAAAAAGAATCATTAATTTGTTTTCGTAGATGGGTTAACAATATTTAGTTTTCTTGTCAACATGGTTTAAAAACTAGTATGCATAATAAAAGGGAAGCAAAAACTAATATGCTATTTTAAGTTTTCTGAACAAATCATGAGTATAAGAAAGAACTATATATTTTGTCAATTGTGTATTCGGTGAAAGAATGATTAAAGAGTTTGGCTGCCACTTAAGAATATTAATTTTATTTAATCTTCAGAAATACAACTATTTTCTATTGAATCAGCCAAAGGAAACTAGATACTTGACTATAGTTCATGTATATGACTTAACGTTCAATGCTGATATTACCACCTAGGTATTTAAGTTCATTCATTGTAATACCGGCATTGGCATCAACATGAACAGCGGCATACTTTTTCTCCTTCTTTCCTGTCACTCATTCGCTTCTCTGATCCTACACAAGTAATGAAGCACTTTGTAACTGCTGCAGAGCGCTGAAACTCTAAATTATGGACTTTGCTCTTCTCTTTCTCCTCGTCTTTATGCACCATTTCATGGCTGGGATGGTGGTAATACGATTTGTTGGGAATAGTTCCGTCTCTCGTTCGGTGGTGTGTGTGTCCATCTATCAGGAAGGATAAGCTGTCTCTGGTCTATGTGGTTGAATGATGGATGATTACAGGACTATAATGGACATACATACTCATACACATATAAAAATAGATTTTACTGTGCATGCTACATCATCGATATCGAGATGCATGAACATCTATCTGTATTTTAATGTATGCATGCACTTTTCTTTATGCTTATAGGTATATTGGTATATAGTTATATAGCATTTTTCAAATGTTGTTTTCTAGACCGGTGAAATACATACTATACGCAGCGTAGAATCTTCCACTTTTGTTGAATAGTGTTCAGACTCTGAGCAAGTCAGAGTTGGAAATAATGGAAACAGAGAACAGAGCAAAACGAGTGAGAGAGAAAGATAGAAGGGAATTTTCCTCCGTGTACTCTCTCTCTCTCTCTCTCTCTTCTGTCTACGTATCTACCTATCTCTCCATATCTAGTAATATTTGGTTGCACTACACATAGAACATACATAAATGACCACAAGGCATGCATTACACATCAAAAACCAGTAGAGATAAATTATAAAGCTTTTAATAACACCAACGAAAGACTGAGCGGTGCTTTTACGGTAGCACATTACTGAACTTCATCTTCATGATCCTGTATCTATCCATACAATCACCCTATCCATCTATCCTTCCAACACACACACACACTCTTAGTCAGTCAGTGAAAGGCCTAGAGGCATAGAGTACAAGAGCTCGAATTCTCTCTGTGTCTCCCCCATTCCTCTTTGCTGGCAATATGATCACGCTAGCACTAGGTAAGAGGCATTGGCACTGTGGTTCTGGCTGTAGCAAAAGGAGAAAGACTTGTAATATTAGCTGCCGAGTAATTGTGAAACAGTAGTTTCCTATGATGGGGGGAAAGTTATAGAGTTTTCTTTTACAACGTACACTCCTGGTCTCTCGCGGCTTTACTCCCTTATTCTTTCTATTGAAGCAGTAAATGTTCTCAGTCCGTGCTTCTATGCTCTATTAATATGTACTATATAAATCCAAAAGATTAACAAAAACTTTCAACTTATTGTTAGTACTTTTTGGGCCAGTAGTAAAGAGTGGTCGGTCAGTTTACTTTAGTGTTCTTTACATAGCATGAGCTCATTGTGGTAAGTGTTCTAAGTAAATGAAGAGTAGGAAACATAATCTCACTCAAAAGCTGCTTGTATTATTTGTGGAGAGTTGATATGAACTTGCATGCATGGATTGTAATATGAATATGAAATAAATCATAAATATTGTTCAAATGTTTCACACAGAAATGGTACGTCATTCTTTGTTACGGTTTGTTTGTCGATGGAAAATGAAAAGACGTTATCCGCTTCCAAACATCAAAAAATGATGAGACGAGATGATAGTCTTGGTTATATTGATTAATGCCACTGGACTGGTATCGTGTATTTTTCCGATTGTACTTGTAGTGTTTGCACAATATTATGTTTCAGGCTAATAATAATATGCGATCACAATAAATTCAAACTATTTTTAGATGTCCATTATAGGATTAAAAATAATGAGATTCACATAAATTTTATTTATTTTTGACTCAATGCAGAACTCTAACATGTTAATTAATAATTAAGCTAATCAAAGGTAAAACTGTAATGGGATTTTGCTTTTATGCACATGTTTAGCCGACGTAAGTCCGACATCCATCTTAAAATGAATATCTATAAAACGGAGCTTCACACCAATGTATCTACATGTTATTAACATGATTAAATAATTTACTTTGCTCCACATTTCGTTTCCATATGGCAAAGAAGATTTATAGAAGCTAATGTCATTTACTCTGGAAAAACCCTTGAAACTTTCGCCACAACTTAGCAATAATGTCTTAAACTATTTCTCCTAGTATTGCGAGCAATCAATCGCTTTTAAAATTAAAAAAATACCAAGCATTTCTAGTTTGCATAAAAACAGCAAAAATAACTAATAACAATTTTTTGTATTTGCTCATAGGCTGGCTGGACTCGAGATACTCTCTATCAAAATCAGAATTTGAGCTGGTCATAGAATTTCGCCCACTTCCACAAGATTTGATTGAATGGACACTCAACAAGAGTTCCCTGCTCGAGATTGCGGTACTGAACGACAAAGTTAAGTTTAATTGGGATGACAATTGGGATTTTGGTAAAGAGTTTTCAAATTCATTGAGTGCAGATCATTCCGATATGATGGCAACGTACATTATACTAAACTCAGTAAACTCAGTAAAGCGCGAAAACACTTTTGAATGGGTAAAAAAGAAAATAATGTCAAAATTCTCGGAAAAAGGTGATCATAGTTATAGCAGAGTTATTATATTTTCAAGTGAAGAACATTCGAGAATTGTAAGAATTAAAGCTGCAAAAGATTTACTAGCTGATATCGATGCAAGTTTAAAAGAGACTAGCGCAATCGGTATTAGTTACACGTTAAAAAATATTCCCTTAAAACTTGCAGATTTGAATCCAAAAAGAAGACAAGACGTTGAACAGGGCAACGGGTATAAAATTATAATCCAGTCAAAACCCTACATTGTGGAAAATTTATTAGCAAATATTGAAACTAGAGACAATTTAAATGGAAATATACTTTGTACTCTTCTGAGTACAAGACAAGGCAATGAAGAAGGCAAAGTAAAAATATTTAAAGAGCTAGGTTTACCACAGGTAGAGCAGCACTACATAGGTAGAAAGTTGCGAAAGCGTTACGTCATGAGCACTAATATTTTTCGGAACATTCGGCAAGGCGATATATTTCTGATCATGGGCATAGACATGGATAAATTTCATTCGATTTTAGG
>JAQIWO010000719.1:0-12653 GCA_034695405.1 Entomobrya muscorum | reverse complement strand
ATACACGTAAATCTGACTTTTTGAGATATCAGACCTAATTATTCCATGAAAATGGAATCAGGGACCTAGTGCCCAAGTGGGAAAAGTTTATGATGAGTAAGGGTAGAACTGTGGAAAATTTGATCAAGATCGACGTACAAACAAAAAAGTTATAAAGGTTTGAATCAGACAAAAAACTGAAAAAATGCTCTTCTGACTTTTTCGGAAATCAGACCCAATTATTCTGTTGAAATGGAGTCAGGAGTCTAGTACTGAGGTAGAAAAGTTTCATAAAGAGTGAGGGTACAGCTGTGGAAAATTTGATTCAAATCAACTCACAAACAAAAAAGTTATGGCAATTACAAAACCGTCTCATTATTTTTGAAAAGCCCTTCGTATTGTAGGTTACCATTGGAAACTAATTAGGTTGGTTTTAGTAAAACCTCAAGAATTAAATATGCTACTTCTTATTCGACGAAGTTATAAAGCAGGATGGAATACATATTTAGAATCCTAGACGCATAAGTATCTATTTAAGTACATTCAATCCTTTGACAGTAACTTTTCATTGGGATGAAAATTTGTTACGGAGCGCAAAGAAGTGTTTAAAATGTAATATATATTTTTACTTCAAATTATATTTATAAAAAATTTTCAATTCTTTAGATTGCTCTTTAAGAATGTATTATATATATATTTTTTTAATCAATCAAATAATTTGTATTAAATCTGGAGATTTTATAATTTAAATATTAAACGTTTCTTTAGCATTTTAGTTGTACAACGTTTTGGCGTTATCAATTAAAAGAGTAGATATACAATTATGAAACAAATTTGTACAAACAAGCCTCCAATTTATTATACAAGAATATTTTACCATAATATTAAGCTACATGCGAATAATCATACAGGTAAAGTATGTTTCAATTTAAATAATAAATTCACGTCAACATTAAGTCAATTTTAGAACAACGTAGTATGAAGTTTCACAGGATATTTTATATTCTCTAATTAATTGGTTTGTTTACGCAGTCTTGCTGTTGTTCTAAATGTAAGTTTTGTTACAATCACGAAGCTCCTATTGAGTACCCTTATTTAAGTGGTAGTCGAAACATATTTATAAAAACAGTAATCTATTACTACGGGATTCATCACAAATCTGAGATGTCACTTTTCATTAGTTACATTTTCTGCCAATAAAATGCACTAGGATTTTCCAGGCTTTTCCAAACTTCCAAAAAACCGCTAGAAATTATTTCAGACCAAATCTTTTCATGGTCTGGACTCAAAAGATTGATAAATCGCTTTAAAGATTGCGCTTTGATCTTTTTTTACTTCTCTAAATGCCCTCTGAAACTGTCACTCAGATTCTTAGAATCGTTATTAAATTATGCAACAATTTAAATTCTCTGATTCCAATACAGTTCTGCTCCGTATCATCTACTCATTCCCGTCTGGTTGTAAATTGGAAACGCAAGCAAGAAAAACTGATGTTTTGGCTGGTATTCATGAGCTTATCTTTTTTTCTCAGCGCTGCAAAAGTCTACATTCACATAAAACAAGGTTTCGGAGCAAATGTTTTAGTGGTTTTGTTTCATGGGTTTCTCGCCATTTCAAAGATTGCAGCATCAGTGCCACTTGTTGTCTTTAATTTAAATGCATTGGAAATTTGTCAGCTATTAAACTACATACTGAGTAATCCAAATGGTATATCTCCTCATACAGCGTACTCCAGAAGTCATAGCCAACGACTGGTCCTTTTTTATTTGATCAGTACCTCCATGGGAACTTTCTCCATGTTTATAATCATGACTTCAACGTTATTATTTTTTGTTCCATGGCTTAACTATTTACACGGATATTGCACTCTAAATCTTTGTGTTCGAGTTTGCAGCGTTTTGGTTCAAATTTTGCTACAAATACCAGTGGGAGCCTTGGCAGCAATGGCATCTGTCATTGCGATAGTAACTTTGGATGAAATTCAGCAGGACGTCAGGACGCTAAGGTAATTATTCAAAATGATTTAGACGATAAATGAGAATTAAAAAGTTTTAGCATGTCGAGCTGTGGCCTAAGAAGGAGCCATACTCCAAACTTTTATAATCACTTTTATCATATTCATCAATTTTATCGATGTATTTTTTCCATCATTTTACAGGAATGGAGCAAATAAATTTCGCATATCTTTTGATCCAGCCGCATGTGTTGGCTTCCCAATCTGTACCATAATTCCCAAAATACATTAAACGACTTATTTCTATCCCACATATTACAAAACACCTCAAAAATCCATGTGCTAAAACTTGATCTGGCCCCTACACCACCAAAATCTGTTCTCATAAATGATTTCCACATACGAGTTTCCAGTTTCCACATTAGGATAAAGTTTTTAAAATTTTAATTTCAAAAGTTAATAAAAGCTACCAATCACAATATTTAAGAATATATTCAGATGTACTTTCATGTATGTATTGTATATACAAATAATATAATACACTAACTTCTTGATAATAATCGTATGTATGATACATTATGTAAAAGTTACTAAATATATATTCAGCATGGATTTTAATTTATGTAATTAATTTATGAATTTTAAAATGTAAGATATTATTGTAATGAAAATGAAGATGAGTTTGCAATATCTTTTACGTATACTAAATGTGAAGAAAAAATGAGCAAAAAATTTGACGCCAACCGCACCCGGGGTTCCCAGGCGGTCACCCATCCAAGTACTAACCGGGCCCGACGTTTCTTAACTTCAGTGATCGGACGAGAACTGGTGTGTTCAACGTGGTATGGCCGTTGGCGAAGGAGGATGCTCCAAACAAGCTACTTGTTCTTCGATAATGATTCCTATACCATATTGGAGCTAGGAAGGCTGATGATAACGAGGTTGCATCCCATAGCCCATGGCCATACCATAACAAACCCTGTGATGCCTTCTTTTCGAAACATGAAAATCTTACACGGTTCTTGAGCATCCAGTATTCATCCCATAAAGTAGTGTGGGAGTGGGACCGAAACATTTCCACAGTTTTTGGCTTTGCTATTTACAATTGCTACTGGTTTCTCCTTTTGATTTTGAATGATTACTTCTTCAGCTGTCAACTCCAACTCACTAAACACTATTAAATTTATAAAATGTGAAAGCATTGCTACTGGCATAGTATTATGTAACTATGTATATCTAGCGATTTGACTTTCCAAGTACAAGTTCAAAAATATTGTCATACATTTATTTCTTGTTTTTAATCCTTTTTAAAGGTTAACTATAACGCTCAGCTACTTTTAAGTCTTCATACTTTTTTCCTAATAAGTATCATTTTGCTTCGATAAAATTAAATTGGAAACTGTAAAGCGATCCCATTTATTAAATTTTATTCCCAACAGTACATGCATAATGTACAGAATTTGGAAAACACGCATAATACATGCTTGTAGTAACAAATACCATGTTTGCGATAAACATATATTTTTCAAACTGAATGAAATGCTTTAAAGGAACAATTATTGGATGCAAAAATTTTTTAAATGAGCATTATCAGAAGCAAAATGTACTTGACAAGGGCAACTTTTGTAGCACAGACATTAATATTTTTGACCTGTGCCTGATAAACAAAAATGTTGTAGAACGAAACGATGCATGACAAATGACTGAATATTCACTTTTATAAATGCTTTAAATTTCTTTGTCAGTTTTGTATGGGGAAATTACAAAAAATATGATAAATGAATCGTAACTTCGCGTCTGTGTTCTCTCGTACTCTGCAGCAACAACAAAAATAAAATAGGTATATTAAATTTCAATGACAGTTTCTGTTGACAAAATTAGGAAAGCGTGCTCTTCTGTTCGTAAAACATGAGTTTTGATTTACTAAAACGAACATGCCAACATAGCATATAATATAATTTTAATGCGTGCAGCTAATTCTAGGTACATTTATAGCACGAAAGTAATAATTAATTATAAAATAAAAATGCCTACCGTTTTATTAATTTTATTGAAATTGAAAATCATTGTGCATAATTACAAGCGTCGTGCTGTAATCCTTTTGGTTTGTCTTGTCTAGAGAAATCAATGAAATCCTTGGCTTGGCCTTGACCAAATGAACATGAAAGAAAGCTAAATTTCATACGAATAAAAATAACGGAAGGAAGTGACTGGGATGGATGGTCTGTTCAGTTCATGTTAACGATAACTGCTAATACCAGACACACTAATACAACATAATATTCAAATTATGCTGCGGATATTCGGGTAGCATAACAGTTGAGTAACTTTTTCTGCATGCAACATCTCATTGTTCCGCTTTCGATCAAGAAACAATTAGCACCGAATCATGCACATTTTGGCTTGCACTTTAGTGGTCAGGCCGAAGTCTTTAACCAAGAACAATTTATTCCCAATAGCACCTTAGCATACCTTGGACATTAATCAGAATGAGTATTACCTGTAAAATATTCATGAACTCCCACTGATCCAGTACCACGTAACGTAAGTTTCTCGGGAAAGTATGATGCAAACATGTTTATTTTGTATGTTGTTGGACAAACACAAAATACTACGAGTGGGATGTTGTCCATTATGCAAACCGTGACACGATTCCAAAATATTATATAGAGAGCATTCCATATTTTTAAAACAAATTTATACTAGACATAATGCATGCTACTTTAGTTCTCATTTGAGTTTGTGCAAAGCATGGTATAAGAAATGCATCATATGCAATATAATTTTCACTTACGAATTTTTACATTTTATTACTTGTAAACACTTTAGGTTCTTATTGTGTAGTCTGCTTTCAATTGACATGTGTTTAGAGTCAAAACGAAGAAAAATTATTATCTTATTTATCATAACTACTTAATTACAGTTCTGTATCAAATGACAATTCTAAATACACGGAGAGTTCATATAATTAACTTGCAACAAGTAACTGGACTAATCTTTTGAAAATTATTAGTGAGCTTGTACTGCTCTGATTTTCTTGCAAAACTAGTCTTGTGTATCGAGTGCAAAGTCTGTTTAAAACTTTTGGTTATCGAAAGAGATTAAGATTTTGTATACACATGGTATTTTAGGCTTTTAAATATAATGTTCACATTTCCCAACAAAGAGCGAAGATTTGCCTGGATTAACGATATCGTAACTGGAGTAAGCTCTCAGAAACTGGTGGAGAACTGCGAAATGGAATCTCGGTTTCAAACCACCGGCAGAGAAACAAGTACTAGGGTTGAAATAAAGACTGGGTCAAATGGAAGGGAGACTGCGGATCCTAACAGCAGAAAGGAAAGTATCGGAAGTTCCTTGGACACATATTCGTTGAATGAATCTACCTCGAATCGAGTTACCAATGAGGATATGACAAGAGAAACGCAAACAGATGGAATTGGAGTTGCTAGAATGGGACCAAGTTCCCTCGGAGCTGACACTAACACTGGTCAAGAAATTGAACGTGATTGTGGGTATGAGCCACAAGATGGTATTCATGGATTTCTGGTTGTGGGAGACGGTCAAATAAATAATGTTACTGTGACTGAGAGAGATCGAGAAAGTTTAAATGAGAAAATTTACATGCCATCAAACTATTTGAAACACTACTACGAGATGATGTACTGCTTTGGAATTAGCACGTATAAACCATTGCAGAAAGCAAACATGAAGAGCTGGATTGGGTGGACATTAGACTTGGCAGTAAAGGTAAAATGTAGATTTTTTCATCAAAAATAGTATTTGGCACTATACTACAAGGCACTTTATCCAACAGACAGAATGTAATTAGAATATCTCACAAATGTATTTTAAGGAACAATTTATGGATGAACAATGATTACCTTCCTAATACTTACAAGCCAAAACATAATCTAAGAGAAAATGCCTTAATTTTTTAAACCAATCAAAAAGTTTTTGATTAAAAATACCCCGTGATGGAGCTGGTTAGGTTCAGTTATTTAGTATTTTCATACATTGGATACAGCCATGGGAGATGAGCTTTAACGGGGGTATAATGGGTTAAAGGATTTTAGCCCTGGTATGGCTGGGCCCAATAGTGAAGAGGCCAAGAGAGACTTTCTAGGTATAAGCATATATTTAAGTTTTAGTTATGTTAATATATGTATACCGGACCATTGAAAGGACGAAAACGCTAACTTACATTTCCAGTCAGATAAATGCATGAATTAAACCAAAAACCCATCACATCCGTTACAACCGAATTACTCATTAAAACCCGTTAAAATGTGTTAGATTAGATCTTTGATTAAAACCCGGGGTGCATTGCTATGCCTGAATGGAGCCGAAATAAACCTTGCATGTTGGCTGACATATTTTTTTTTATAAAATAATTGAATTCGACCAACATACGGTGTTCTTTTAGTCAAATTTTAGTTGCAAAACTTCTCGTCGCTATCTCTTTCCATATTACACTATAAAAAATATGCGTAAATGCGTTAAATATATACTCAGCATGAGCTCGTTCCAGGTATAACAAAGGACAATTTGGTATTGACATTTATAGTTTTGCCCTTGTAGACTTATATAATGCTTGTAATATTTTTTTATAATAAAGAGATAATGCAAGTTATGTGGGTGAGTAAATTTGATGAGTATCGTGAAGCAAACGATGTCCATTGTGCAATGATGTAAATTCAATTTGACAGGTTTGAATTCCTTTACGCAAAATTTCTAAAGGAAACTAACGCTTGAAAGCTTTGATTTTAAAATTTTAAAAGAGTAAAAACCTTAAGTTTGAATGGACTACAAAATGTAACCGTACATATAAGTGATGAAAGCATTTAAACTATTGTCCACTACAATGTCATATGGAATTATTGTTTTCACTATGCAGGTTTGCTTCTGGTTGATTGGAATTATGTCCGAGTTTCAGTCCATTTCCCTTGCCAAATTATCTTTCTTGGGGATCATTTCAGAAGGGGGATACAAAAACTTTGCTGGGTTTGCATTAAACTCAGCCTGGTTTCTTGCAAAGTTTTATGCACTATATGCGTTTTCACGGAAAAAAGATAAAACAAACAAAATGTTGAAATCTATGGAAGAACTGGAGGCTGCTCTCTACGCTCGGAATGGAGCTCACATTACTTGGTACTCAAGTAAACATAAGCTTATTACGCTGGTTGCTGTAACAACAGCAATCACTGCAGTGCTAAGAGCTTTCTTTGGCACAGGTATCCTTGAAATAAATGAGCTTGTCCTAGAATCATCCAAGGAACTTGGCCAGAGCATTTTCGTATGGAGTACCACGGGCATGAACTCAACATTTGCCGAAATTGAAACTGCGTATGGAACGAATCTTACGTTGACCACTGTTGCCATGGCAACTGTCGTGATCACAAGCGATGTAGCTTCCTACTTGCAAATTGGAATGATTTTGGACTTAGCTTTGCTACTGAGCATAGTATTGTGCATTTATGTACTTACATTTGTAAAGGATATCAAACAAGCTACAGCCAATAATCCAATCAGAAATTCAGTTAAGTGGAACGAGCTCCAATCAAAGAGGGAAGAACTTTGGGAAAAATATCTACTGCTTAAGGCAGTGGTGAAAGCAATCAATGGCATATTCGACCCTCTTTTCAAGATTTTGCATGTCGGAAACTTAATGACTTATGCATTTTTCATGACTATTTTGATGTACACTGATGCGTCCATGTATTTTGCTTCCCTTTACGCTATCAATTTGATCAAAGCTGAGCTCTGGTACTTCACTGCAGGAAAAATATCTGATAAGGTGATTCACGTTTTTGAGTAGATATCAAGTAGTATAGTATACTGGTTTTATAAACTTATTCACAGCTGTGATTTGAAACTAGAATAATGATGTTCGAGCTTGGATTCGAAATTGGGCAATGTACACTGGGAAAATCCGTTTAGGGGATGAAGAAATGGATGCTGGTATGATTATGGACGAGCTTGACAGGGAACCTATTGGTTTAGGGAAAGGAAAATTCGTAATTCATCAGACGTTCCATTGCAAGGTACAAAATCAGAGCAGTGTGCATACAAAAGCTATTTTGTATTCTATATATTAGAATACATTCCAAGTCTAATAATGTATATTCACTAATCACACAGTTCTTGGGTCTTGTTGGATCGGTATTTTTTTCAATGGCTGATGACGAAGATGACTAAACACAGCTTTTATCTTCATTTCTTTATGCAAGATGAATAAGCAGCGAAAAGGTCACAACATGATTTAGAAGTACATGAATGCATACTTTCAAGCGACTAATTTAAATGTAAATTATAAGCTATGGAATTAATATAATTATACTTTATTTAAATATAGATTTTTTTATTAAATCAAGCGTAATATAAATAGATATTATCGTTTTTGTAGTTTTTGTTTAAACCAAATTTTGTTTCGCATTGCATTGTTTTGCATTGTTTATAATAATAAGAACAAATTCAAGATTGATCGCAGTAAACTGGGTAACCTTCAGAGCTACTACTATGAAGCAAGCCGTTTTGTCCAAATAATAGTTTAAACGATAAACGAATGAAACTACTCATTGTACTCAGTTAAAGATAAAGATAATTAATGTTATAAAATTAACAAACCCGATTTGCGTCATTTGTCAGACATAAACATTTCCGTGAGTTGAACTACGGTTGAGACTCAGTTACTTGAATGCAGACTGAAATTCCGTAAAGCCTTTCAACCAAAAACTAATTTTAATATATAATAGACTACGCCACAAAATGAACTTCCGATCAATCGCCTTGGCTATTTTTTCTATCTTGATGACTGCTCAAACGGTAAGCCACTGAATTGATTTGTAACTCCCATTTCATTTATGATAATTTATTCTGAGCTAACTGTTGGTGAATATGTCTAATAGGCTAACTCTCACCCGAAGGAGCACAAAGAATCTCAGTTAAAAGGAACAAATAAAGGAGGGTAAATGTTAACTATAGTGGAATGTACAGAGAAAATGACAAGGGGCAATAATGGTACAGATCAAACGTGATACAAAAATTCACTGATTCTATGTAGTCCACAGAAATTTCATAAACTCTTGTAATCCGAATAATAAAGTAATAGCATTACGATGCACGTTTAGTTTCACGAGATTTTATACATTAATAATTTCTTCTTTCATCCCAGATAAGTGGCCATAGATTAGAACTGATATATAAGTCAAGTAAAATCCAAATGTTTTTAAATACGTATTTTAAAATGTCTAACATGTATTTCGTATTTGAGTGGTTGAACAAAGCTTATTTCTATTTCAAGTACTTCATAAGGAAAAAGTTAGTTAAATTTTTACCAGCACTAATTTTCATAATTTACAAAAATATATTACTGCTCACGCTCACAAACAATCAATACCACTAATAGGCTCTCATGTCCACAAAAGTACACTACAGTTGAAATATCGTCGACGTCATTTATCATTTGATCATTATGTAGTAGAATTAAATTATCATTTTGAAGACAAAATGTTCCAGCATAGCTTTGGCATGTAAATTAAACATTTGTTATTCTCAGCATTTAGTTTTTGAGTAGCATTTACTACACAATAATCAAACACAAAAGATTTCAGGCGACTACACTATTTTATTCTATTTGCGTGTATAGCCTTTTATACTTCGTAACAAAGCTTAATAAACATGTTTGTTTGTAAATGTCTAGACAAAGTCTACGACAAAGGTGTCAACCTTTTCTGTATTGATTGGCAGCTTCCGGCGTACGACAAAAACAGTTGAATTATTTACTATATCGAATTTCAGTGTCCGCGAGTTGCCAACACTTTAAATAATGAATATCCTAAGCAGTATGCTTAATTTAAAATTTTAATATATTTTAATATAAACTAATAATGCTAAAGTATTCCATCAAACTGTATGTCCATCCATATGTCTCTGAACAGAGATACGTAGATTCCACCTTTTCCGTTCTTCCCAGTAAGAAAAGGCACTCAATCTTCTCATCTTGCCCCTTTCCCTATTGCTTCTTTGTTAAAATTGCGTAAACTACATTTTCCCGAAAACACCGGTATTCACCATTTTCATGTATGGATATCTTTTAATCTTGTCTCTCAGCTTTACATGTGCATATAAAACGATTATATTTATTTATATATATATTTATTTACCTATGAGATAACTTACAAAACCATAAACCCTTACAGAATGATCCTAGGAAAATCATTTGGAGATTTGTACATCATATCAATTCCTGCGTCGCATAGGAAACGTCCACAATAGACAGAGGAGCATCTGGAAGCTCGAGTTTGCAATTATAAAATAAATACGTGAATTGAGTAAGCTTCCAAAATACAATACGTTTTCAAAGCATTGTGATGAAGTACGGATATCCACGTATATCTAGTTGGTCAATTCTACATCTTCACTTTTGTGTGAAAAAAAAGTTTTTCCTAATTAATTAAACTGAAAATAATTTTAGCAGTTAGGACTAACTACTTATCGCAAAAACATTTAGGTTTAAAAGCATCACAACACAAATTGAGCCGGCGCGTGTCAGAAAGTAATTAATTCTACGCGTGTCAGAAAATAATTAAGCTTGCGCGTGTCTGAAAGCACTAAAACTTGCCTGTCGAAGAAGAGAAGCTAACTGCTTACTAACCATGCAATACGTAGTTAGGCCTACTTTTTTTTAGCTTGCACGCGAATATAAGTAGACTACTGTATAGGTGTACTATTTCACAGAAAAACAAGTGACTATAATGTTTTCTTAAATAGAACGGTTATACAACCCTCAAAAGGAGTAACCTGTTTTTGTCCATCATAAAAGAAATATGACATTTAAACCTTTTTATCTTCGCATGGAACGGAACGCAGACAATGACACGTCAGTTCTTAGCAAATCTTTCACGTTGAACAACATTTTATTTAAACTCAAGCCCGTGCTTAGCATCTTACGCTAAAAAAAAGCTTCATTTGGGATTTGGGAGCCAGTAAAATTTACTGAACAGGGCAGTTATTAATCAAGACTCTTCGTCGCCCAGGGATTAAATTTCTACGCGTAACGTTTGATCAGTGGACATTACGATTGTGTTTCACTTTGAACTTCTCTTAAGAAAATTCTTAATGCGTGTTAAGCCTTAAACAAAAGTTATGATCTTCAAAACTATTTATTTATATATATACAATTTGTTCGAAAAGACAGCGTCAATAGTAAATCTTCTTTCAACAAATATATTTACTTGACACTCTTAATATACTTAGTGTACAAAGTTGCAACTGAACCCACAATGAGGTTCCATCTACTGCTGTTATTCATTTCTGCTGGCCTTTCTGATGAGGGAATAATCCCACCCGAGCTTCTCGAATACAACAGGATATACAAAGAGGCGAAACCTGAAGTACAAAAAGTTCCTCCATTGGGAAGTCATCTTGAGGCTCTGGTCACTCTCTTTGGCGTCGATCGTTGTCTGATTTTGTTTGACAGTTACTTTGGCCTGGATTTAAACCCAACAACCGCTTATAGCCACCCATTTATGTTGCGCAAACTAACAGCAGCGGTTGAGAAGATGTCACTACGGAAAATTTCGGTTTGGCGAAAAGCAGACAAACGAAGCAAACAGTCAGAACGTGATGAACAAGAATGCGTATTGTCGTCTGTCTCATTTTTCAAATATGAATGCTTCTCCCGAATTGAAATGTCAAAATTTTCTGCCGGATCAAAGCCTTGGCAGTGTTATGTCCAGGTTTCTTTATACGTGCCCTACTTTGAGCAGTCCTTTAAGAAGCCAACCCTGAGGTCAATGGTTGGATACCAAACACTGTTTTGGAGCCGTTTGACAACTTCCAAACCTCTTAAATTGCTACCCTCGTTGACACCGTCCATTCATATTTTATTTACAACTAGAGATGACCTTGAATATAGGCAAACAATGTACCGGTGGGTTAACGAAAGGGTTGCGTACTATAGTGAAAGTGAAGTTTACTTCCAAGTAATGATGTCGTATTTGGTGAGGAGTGAAAACCCCGAAATGAGCGTATATTGTCAGCATTGTATCACAACCAGTAAACATAATATTTTGACATCGATGACCAATGATTTTACATTTTTGAAATCAGCTTTTCCTTCGACATACGAGCTCATTCGCCTCGTTCTAGATCCACCATATTATTATAATATGGTAACTGAAAACTGGTTTATTACGAAGTTACAAGCCTGTTCCAGCAGCACATTAGACACACTTCATCTTTCAAAGCCGGAGAGACAGGCAAACGCACATATTCGCATTTGGAGGCAAGTTCTGGGCAACCACACCATCCAGATGTCGAGCGGACAGATTTGCATAAACGGCGTCATTTTAAGGGATCTGGAAGCTGAAAACCTGGAAGGCTACTGGAAGAAAAGTGCAGTAACATTTTCAGGATTCCTGTCGGCAGGAGGGTGTTCATTCCAAAAAGACTTTTGCTTTAATGATCCCCTAAATAGCATGAACTTTGTCGCATGCAGCAGATTGGTCAAATATGAAGGCTTAGCACTTCTAGAGCTCGTTAACGTTTTCGATCCTTACATCTGGCTATGGATGCTGATTTCCGCGATATTCATTGCGTACTTCTTATCCTACGGGGAGAACCTTGAGAGGCGTCCTTACTTGAGGCGGCTAGAGTCGCTGTGCACAACGTATTTGGAACAAGGCAATCTAGACTACTTTAGTAGGAATTCCAGTAA
>JAQIWO010000718.1:0-12653 GCA_034695405.1 Entomobrya muscorum | reverse complement strand
GATAACGAAGGAATTATGCTAATTCCTCTCCTACATCCTGAGTTGGGATAAGGAGGGAATTATGCTAATTCCTCTCCGTCGTCGTTGGTATTCTTACTGCCCTTACACATCCCCGGCACAGAACTTAGAGGTAAGTAAAAATGTTTATAACAGTTCACAATTAATAATATTATAAAACAAAGCCATAATATGTAACTAAGTAAAGTAATTAAGTTGATGGATGTTTTCTTGGAATTTCAGCCGTTGCAAAGTATTTTGTGAATTATTTTAGAAAACACATTTTAGATAAACTACATATATGTTCTTAATGAATTAATTGCTGCGCGCCTCCGTTGAAACTTGCAAGTTCTGAAAAGCCTATTATTTTTCGCTAGTCTGACACGTCGAGTCTATTATTTAAAGAGTTTGCAACTTGTACTTACATACAGATGCGCAATTTTCTTTGTAATTAGACTTGGCTATAATTATGTAGGTAGTTAGTAATAAAGAATATATGGCTGTAAAATTTGCGAATTGTATAAACACTTTTAGAGCGTTAAGCTGGCACTAGAACCGTTCTCAACATCCGTGCTTATAAGTGGTCGACACAAAAACAATCAGGAATACCACAGAACCTGCCGAGCATCCAAATGGTAGATCAATTTTGTCTATTATACATCCGATATCCTCAATTACACTGTAAAGTACTGTTTGCAGAATTACATATGGTATCCGCATAAAAATTAATCAATTAATCAGAATTTTTTTTACACAATTAATAACTTAGATTTGAGATTCCACAGTTCACTCCGGTGGGTACTTTACGTCAAATAGTCATTGGAGTTTCCTAAGATTTTTCTAAATAGGGCATGCTAAAATCGTTTTGTAACAAGGAGTTTTATTATTTTAAAAAAGACTTTTAATCAGTCTTTCCGTTTTTTACCACCATACCTACATATTGTAGCTTGTATATACGCAAACATTTAGTTACGGCGTTATTACGACAAAGAGCCAAAGTCAAATTGAATATAAGTTGGAGAAATGAGGCATGGGAATACTGAAATATTTGCCAGTCATAAGAAACAAGGATGCTGGGAATAGTGGGGTTTAAAAGGATGCATAGCGAGAATGCAGGAATTGCCACCACCATCACAATCCCTCCATGAACGGCAAGAAAGCTTTGCGAAGTAGCGAAGAAATTGCGGCATCCTCCAGCTAAAGCTAAATCAGGAAATGAGCAAGTTAAGCTATTTCCAAACTTGAGACTCCACCGCCACAACGACAACAGTAGGACAATCCAGATCCATTATATGTAAATAATGAAATAGTTTAGGCTTTCATCCCGTTTTCTCACATTTTCCATTCCCACTCGATAAAAAGAAAAATTTGTTTTGCTCTGTCGAGGTTGGTGATTCATTAAGTATGATATAATGATTATTGTATAAATTCAGAAAAGTTGCTTGCCCTTGAAACCAGGATGCAAGCTACATAGCTGATACAGTTGGAAAACATTTTTTTTAAATTATGACGGACTAGACTAAGTTTGCTCATGAGATGTTTTTTAGCATTTTAGAAAGCAAAATCAAGTTCTGAAGAATCACTACAGCTTGGTAGTTGTAGGAAACTAGCATGGAAATTGCTTTTGGATTCAAAGCACAATTTAAAGCGGCACTTTTTTAAAAGTTTTAAAACATTATTTTACAGCTGCTTCGACGTCGAAGGAAAGATGTCCAACGTTGTAACCAGCAATATTGATCGCAGAATGATGAATGGAAACACAATAGAGGTGTTTAAAATTCGAATATGTGGTACGTAATAAAAATTATAAAAAAAAATATGCTCATTTTTCATCATATAGATGATCTATTTGTGGTTATCCTGTCTGGCTGCATGGAAACCACTATTATGTTGATACTCACAAGACGTTTATAAATTCAATACTCAAAACTTAATGTCTGTGTGAAAAATCATAAGCGAGGTTTTTCGTATTAACGACATATTCCTTTACAAAATTTAAGCGCAGGTCATATGGCGCTTTACCTGGATTCATAATTGCATTTGCGCGAGTCAGAAAAGGAGTATGGGCTTTTAGGACGAGTAGCAACAGTTTTAAAAGGAAGATTTTTAGGTTTCTATAATTTAAAATGGAGTTTATGCTAGATTAAGGAAATTATGCTTTAATGCAGTTAAAACTTGGTCTGGTCAATGCGATAGGATGCTCCAGATGATTAAAAATTACATTTGAAATTTGTAAATTTTTAAATTATAAGTTGTTGTTTTTGATAAGCTTCCTTTAAATTGTCCCCTTTGCTTGATTTTATGCGCCATCCTTAAGGCTGAAATTGATAGAAAGATTGTAAAAATAGATGAGATGTAAAACGCCGGACACCACCAATATATGATTATCATATAATTTAAGTTTCCCAGAGAATATATTTAGAAATGGATGCTTAAAATGATAGATATCTATCTGTTAATTATTTTCCCATTTTTCAACGAGGATTAAAACTTTTTATTAAATTTAAGTAATGTGCAGAATTTTTAAACAAATTATAACATTTTTTAAGGAATTCAACATTGAGTTTTCCACTGAGTAATCGATTGGAATCAGTGATAGGATATCAACTTTCAAGAACTCTAAGAAGCAGAAAACGTGTAATTGTGTAATAAAAATAAACTACTTCTGCCTTTAGACGTATTCTGAGAAATTTTATAATTTAACGCTAATGTTTAAAATGCAAGTGACGGTTTTAATCATTTCATTCAAGATCGCGTCATATTTGAATTTGTTCATAAATTGCATATTATGAAGTAAGATGAGATAAACAGCAGCATTAGTTTTTAATATTTCCTATGATAATTATTATATTTTGATTGTTACACATTACGATTTTTTACAATTTAATTTTTTCCATTAGCTTCCTGTTTTCATGCAAGAACTGCAATATATTTTGGTCAAAAATCTTGTGGCACTTATTGTATGAAAATTTGAGAAATTCATTCAAAACCCTTCGTGACAAAGCATTTCAAAATAACTTTAAAGAATTTGTCTATGTGTGCAGTTTCGTGGTATCGCGTTTCATTTTGGGGCAACGATGGTCTCCATATGATAGTATAATTACCCGTGTATAATGAAAGGGTTTGACGCTAATGTTGAAAATGTGAGCAACAAATTATTCATATACAGCAACAGTTCATTCGTTAGTAAGGATCCCGACGGTAGTCGTACATTGTTTAAAGAGCTGTGAGTGCAATTATAAGCCATTCGTTTTAAACAAATTCGGATGCACTCAATGAACTTTCCTATTTTTGCAGTTTCATGAAATCACAGAGGGGAAAACTTTACAATTTTAAAACTACAATATTTTGCCTAAAAGGATTTGTATCAATTCGTCCCATGTAAAACCTTGAAGCAAGACAAAGGACAGTACAAATAATTATGAAAAATTGAACTCATTAAGAATTGAATTCTACTGTTTCACAAACATAATCCTTTCGTGAAATTAAAACGTAAACACCCTACCGGAATACTCTTCCAGGATTTGAGATGTGTTTACTGTTACGTGTTACCGTTCTCGATACCGTTCGCCAGCTACGTTTTGAGTGGCATGGTTGTAATGCAAACATTCCATGAGGAAATAATTTTGTGTGTTAGCGACCACCGGTTCTAGTCAGTTACAGTTAAATTTTCCGGGAAGACAACACACGTTGGGTTTCGCCTTTTCTTCATTTCAGTTATTTATAAGAGTTCCTTGACCAAACAAATTGAAATGCATTTTGCATGCCTTTATGTTTTGAAATAACTGATTCAAAATCGAAATCTTGAAATTCAATGCACTGATTTTTATTAATGGTTTATCAGGTTTCCAGTATCAGTATGATATTTTCAAATTTATTGTAATAGTTTTATTGTCAATAAAATCTTCGGAAGCGTACATTCCCTATTGACCGTTTCGCATTGCGAGTCATTATTCTCCTTACATCATGTATAATATTAAAATACCTACAAGAACCTAAAGATATGTGTTGTTGAATGCAAAAAGGGCCCATGTCCGAAAATTTTATATTCTTTATTTTGCTATCCTGTCTATGCTTTTTTAACATAAGCAGGATAGCAAAATATAAAATAATAAAATTTTCGGACATGGGCCCTTTTTGCATTCAACGACACATATAATGTCAATTGCGTTGTACTAAAAAATCCAGTAAAATGCTGACATTAATTTATATATTTACAAATTAATCATAAACTTATAAAGCACAATGTTTCTTATGTAATTCATCCTAACTTTCGAAACATTCTCATATTTTCAATTTGAACACCTTTTCTATTTATTTAAATTACCAAAATCAATTTACAGCTAATAAATTTGATGCATCCACGATGAGTCGCGATGACCCTTCTCCTCCAAATCATTACGTTTATAATTTTCATTTATAATAGTCATTTGGTTGCTGCTGCAATATTATTAATGGGCTTTAAGCTAATTAGACGAAGCGAAAATCCAATATTAAGCATTAAATTATTTACAAATTTACAACCTGTAGAAAAGGATGATCTATCTACCTGGTACTCTTCTGAAAAACTATCAAAATACAATATAAAAGGCGTGGATTACGTGCAATAAAATTGTCCACCGAACCATACACCAGCCACTCTTATTGAATTATAATTACAGCGTGGCATGTTTTTCTTACTTAATTTGATAATTGAACACCCTTACTTGATCGTCAAACTAGGATCGAAGGATCCTTGTTACAATCACCGCTTTCGAAATAGTGGCATACTGGCAAACTGTTGGGAGTATCAGGGGTCTCCTAATGCTCCAAGGAGACTTTTAAATTATTTTGCAATGAAGAAACTTCTTCAAGTTAGGCATGTTCTCAACATTGACATTGTGTTAGTTTATATCTCTCCATTTGGTTTATTACTACAAGTCCAAAAACTAATAAATGTTGTTTGCAATATGCCTAATTAATATTTCGTGTATAAATATTGCCAATATTTTCCGTAATATATCAAGGGTGATGTAATCCAATCAACAGTAAAATCTTTTTGTAAGATCTCCTCTGATATTGTTTGTTGTGTTTTGATGGGCTAGTAGACAATTTCAGTTTTCCGTTAAGGGGACAATTATATTATGCGCAATGACATAATACTTTAAAATGTAAACATATAATATTTGTTTTTTAGATCAGGTTGATCACAACTGAGGCATTGTTAAAGCACATTAATCTCATAGGCCATATGTCAAGTCGGCTTGTTGAGTACGAAAAAAATACCTTTGAACTTGATAATATTATGATTGTTTGTTTAAATTAAATGGTATAAATTCAATATGAAATCTATATAATTAATATATTGCATAAATCTTATGGTTTGTGTCAGAAACCTGATTTGTCATCAGTTCAAATCAGTGACCAGAATTGAACTTTCAAGAATTTCAAGATGCAACAGTCATTTGGTCACTTGTGATTTTATCACAGTTTTTAATAGAGACATATCGTTTATTGTTGAATGGAGAATTTCATATTATGTGTGTGTAGCTTTGGTGGCACTTCTAAATAATTTTGCTATACCTTCTCTGCTTACCATGAAGATTATGTCTATGGCTGAAATTTGATTTCGTACAAATGACAGTATACGTGACTCGGGAAATGTACCAATTTAATTTAAAATAAAATAGGAACTTGATTAATATAATTAATGCACATAACCATAGCTGCAAGCATATATGCTATATTTTTATGCATGTTATAAACCTTTCGACCCTTTCGTTCAGTTTACATCAGCCAATCGCAACGGTGGAGCATAAAGAGCCAGATTTAATGAAGACAATTAAGAGTCAAAAGTAGTGGGAAGCACAATGACCGTTATATTTTTTATCAATCTGTTGTTCAAAGATGCAACTACTCTTGATTTCTCCCGGATAACCTAAAGCTGATCACTCCTCAATATATATGCGCACAATTTAGTTACGGCGTTATTTAGAGGAGTCAAATTTAAATTAAATATATTTTTATAAGTCGTACGATATTAATTTATTAGTTACAGCAGCATGTTTATCTCAAGTAATTTAGTAACTCAACACTTCGATTTGTACAAAACATATTTAACTACAAATTAGCCAAATCAAAATTCAGGGAAATAAATAATCTATTTTCTCCTTAGAAAAAATCTATATAGTTTTATGCATTCTCAATACTGAAACTAGCAAATATTATATTAAATTATCATTATAACCTAAAAACTCAAGAGATACTTTATTAATTGATTTTCTTTACTTCTCACCTCGTAGTGATATTGATAGTGATCATCAAAATTACATCCAAAATCTGCCTGCTTGTAAGCCCGACATTATTATGGGCAATATGAATGCAAGAATAGGTAAATCATCAACAACAGGGCTCAGAAACAGCAAGGATTTGAAAACTCCCGCACGTGGGTCTTTCCTGTTGGCATCACTTGAAGACTATATTATTTGCAACGGAACAACGATAGGCGATGAATATGGAGATTTCACTTTTGTAAATAGAAATGGTTGCAGTGTAGTGGATCTAGGGCTAATTAAAAACTCAAGTAACAACATCAATCAAACTTTTGAAGTTGAAAACAATGAGTTTTCTCAACATTCAATATTATCTCTTTCAATCGGAAGACAGCCACCAGAAATAAAATCACAACAGCATCAAAAAATTAAGCGTATTAAATGGGAAGATATGAAAAGACTTAAGTTCATTCAAGCCCTTCATGAGTACAAATCAAGCAAGATAGAAGATTTCTATTCTCTAACAAAAATTATCTTTAAATGTGCTGCTAAGTCAGATATCAGGACGGAGAGTAATATGGGAGGAAAATTGAATGGCCCAGCTTGGATGGACATGGAACTTAAAAAGCTAAAATCTCGATACCGATATGCTGTTAAAATGTTCCGAAAGTATAACTGTGATACTGAAGGCGATGAGAAATTCTTTTATTGTAAGAATGAAATGCTAACTGCAAAAGAAATCTACTTAAAAGCATCTGAAGAAAAAAAATCTAAATACTTTCTCAGCATTACCAATAAATTGCTATCAGCAAAAGACGGAAAATCTTTTTGGGGAGCATTAGACTTCTTTCGACGATCAGGTAGGAACACAGAATATGGTGAAATATCCCTGTCTGAGTGGAACCGTCATTTTAGTGCAGTATTTGAGGATGATGATGAGAGTGCACAGGAGTTGAATAGTTTTGAGCATGCTGAGAAATATCTTGACGCTGAATTTAACATGTTTGAATTGAACCTGGCAATTAAGAAACTTTCTAACGGTAAAGCCCCGGGGAATGATGGAATACCTAACGAAATCTGGAAAAATATCACAAGTAAAATAAAACAAGAACTTCTAATACTACTCAACAATACTTATTCTGAACCAACTAGCATTCCAAATCAATGGAGTGAAATCATCATTGTACCGATTTTCAAAAAAGGAGACAAAAATAATCCGGCCAACTACAGACCCATATCTCTTCTGAATACTATAACAAAATTATTCACAACAATACTCACAAGCAGACTGGATAAATGGTGTAGCAAGCATAATAAAATTTCTGAATTTCAAGCGGGCTTCAAAACTGGAACTGGTTGTATTGAACAGGCTTTTGCACTGAATAGTATCATTCAAAGTCAGATCAGAAATAAAAATGGAAAGTTATTTTGTTTGTTTGTGGACCTTAGTCAAGCCTTTGATTCAGTAAGACACAGTATACTATGGGAGAAGCTGCGGGCCAAAGGTTTGAGTTCAAAGTTTATAAATGCTGTTATGAGCCTGTACAAATGTGCGAATGCAAAAGTAAGAATCGGAAGTGAGTTTAGTGAAAGTTTTAGAATAAAAAAATCCGTACTTCAGGGAGAAAGCTTGAGCCCGAAACTTTTCACATTATTTCTCGATGATATTGTAGATGAATTAGCTGAAAGTGATGCATCGAGTATTTTTATTGGCAAACACAATGTTGACCTTTTATTGTTTGCTGATGATATATCTTTACTTGCAAATAGTGCTCGTGACCTTCAGACAAAAATTGACTGTATCAGGAAATATTTTGAACAAAACAATCTGAAAGTAAACTTAGGCAAGACAAAGGTTGTTATATTCAGGAGAAAGCGAATAATACATAACTACGTGTTTCAGTGGGGCAATGAGAAAATTGACATGGTTGACCATTATACATACCTCGGAATCCCGTTTCATTTCAGTGGAAAGTTTGACCTTGCTTGCTCAACTTTTATAAATAAAGCCACGCAAGCAATGGGAGGTCTTTTAAATCTATACTATAAAGCCAAGATAAGTAAATTTGAAATTCAGGAAAAATTATTCTCATCCATGTGTATGTCAGTGCTTTTATACGGTGCAGTGATCTGGGGACTACCATTCATAGAAAGACTTTGTATATTCCAAAACAAATTCCTACGTAAACTTTTCTACCTGCCAAATGAAACACCTAGGTATAAACTACTACTAGAAACAGGTGCTAAACCGATTGAGGAACATGTTTTGAAACTGACATTGAACTTTTTAAGGCGTATATCAACAAAAAATACAACATCTTTAGTTCGATCATGTTTCAATCGCTTAACTGAAATAAAGAAGGATGGTGATAGTGATTATAACTGGTATAGCCAAATCAGTGAATTTCTATCTCAATGTAAAGTTACTGGTACTCATAGCGACCTTAAATTTGTCGATAGCAAAAGAAAAGTAAATGACATTGTAAAAAAGTATCATGCTCAATTTACAAGTAATATTGCTAGTAACTTAGCACAGTCCAGAGCATACTACCAAATGAAGTGGAGGATAGGAACGGAAAAATATCTTAATTCGCCCCTAAACTTTCAAATAAAACGTCTTTTCTTCCAACTGCGCTGTGGCAACAATTACATCTATTGTAATGGACCTAGTGACCTACTCGGAAACAGAAAAAACGGCTTTAAGGAGTGCGATATGTGTAACCGTGGCATTGAAGATGTCCATCATGTTATATGCCTGTGCCCACACTATCAGAGTGCTCGTAGTATTTTAGAGAAGAAAATATTTATTGAACTTAATAATATTTCCAAAGAAAACCTGATAAAAAATGTTCTAGCAAATACTTTGAATTGTAATATGATTGAATCAATTTATCAGTTTTGGTGCACTTGCATGAAAACAAGAAATTTCATAAGAACGTATTGAAAATATATTTAACCAAAATATTCTGTATTTATATACTTTAAAATTTATTCATTTATAACCTTCTAATGTATTCATAACCTTCTACAATGTTTTGAATGACTGTGCGTGATGGCAAAAATAGTCAAATAAATAAATACTACTACTACTACTAACTGAAATTTAAATAAATTGATACAGAAAAATAAACAAAATAAGCATAAACTATTGTAAAACTATAAAGATGGATTTTAGGGTACTAGTTAAATTCTTCTATATATCTATCGTCTCAGGGCTACAACCAGAATTTTTTGAATGGAATTCCGAATTCAAGGAAATTGGTAGACAGTATTCTTCGTATCAAAGGAAAATTGGCATTGGAACCAGCAAAACCATTCCAAACCTGAATGCTCCTCTGAGAATTTACAAGGGCTGTCTCGTTCATCTTATCAACTACGATGGCATAGATTTGCAGCCTCTCGAGCTGCCTATTGTGCTATCAAGATATGACGTTGTAGTGTCCACCTACTTTGTCTACAGCAAGCTGTCAAAGTATTTGAAAAAGCCTATCATTCGACAACGCGGGAGAATATTTCCCATCGAAAAGCTGCCCGGATGGAGTAATATATCAATCGACTGGTGTCGTCTAAGCTGGATTAATTTCGAATGCATTGACATCCCGTATAAAAACCAGGCACTGAATTCAAAACCATGGTTATGTGAGGCTCATCTCTACTGGTTTCCGCCAGATGACCCAATATTCTACACCGCTGATAACATACTCGAGCATAGAGCCCTTCGAATACCAGGAAGCTTCCGAAGATTGTTTTGGAACATGAATGCAGACTCCAAGTTTCAGATGGATTCTTACCTGGTGACACCTCCTATATTTTCACGTTCCCGTCACGATATCCTTCTTTTATCGGCTCCCCAAACAAACCTGGTACGTTATTGGAGCAACGCTTTAGGGCACTATTGAAGGTGACCTACTACCTCAGTTTTTTTTAAAATTTTAAATAGCAATTATTACAAACTCATATGGTTTTTAACATGAGCTCAAAAACAAACAACAAACGGCTTAAGAAGGATGAGGAGCTAGACTATGACTTGGACTCGTCTTTGGAAGATGAACAAGATCCTGAAATAGCTACAATGTCAGCTGAAGAAATGTGCAAGAAGTTCCTTCCCATTCTTCCTAAACTGGACAAAAAGATAAAGAAAGTCGTCCGGACTATTAAGATGCAAGCCGAAGAAATTGAAAACCTCAATGAGCGAGTCGGAGTCATGGAAGCTGAGATGAAAGAGGTTAGGAGTGAAAATGAGCTGCTGTACAGAAAACTCAACTATAAATATCTGACAATCACAGGAATCAAAGAGGCAGAGGGAGAGACGCCAGATGCACTAGTTAATAAGCTGCATTCACTGTTTGAGGACAAGCTAGGCAAGCAACCGGAAATAGAAGAAGCATACAGATTCCGGAAAAAGAAAGAAAACTCGGACAGACAAATAAAAATTAGCTTTGCCCACACCAGTGAACGAGATCATGTCTGGAAAAACAAAAAGCAGCTGGGTCATCCTTATTATGTAAATGAAGACCTCCATAAAAATGAAAGGATCCGCAGATCAATCCTGCTAAAAAAGGCTAAGGAATTCAGATCCCAAGGAAAAACCACAAAAATAACTTTCCGGAACGCAGAAATTACGGTTGACAGTACCACCTACGTACTCAAAGGTCAAGATCTCGATAAAAAGAGACCTAACCCGTAGGACAGACGCCATCACGCACAATTTCACCAAATCAGACACCCAAACCTCAAAATATTATACTGGAATGTAGACGGGCTAACAAACAAAAATAATTATGAAAAAATTAACCAAATACTTCAAACAAAGGCTGACGTTTTCTGCTGCTCAGAAACATGGAGTACAGAAGCTAGACTGAATAAATTTAACTGGTTCTCCGAATTGTCAAAACAATACAAAATCATCTGTGTAAATTCGGAAAAAACATTCGCAAAGGGAAGAGGAAAAGGTGGCTTCCTTGTGGGAGTCAAATTGTCAAATATAGGAATTCTCAATACTGAAACTAGCAAATATTACATTAAATTATCATTACAACCTAAAAACTCAAGAGATACTTTATTAATTGATTTTCTTTACAATAACTATATAGTATTACATATTCAACCTATTAGAATTTTCAGTGGGAGTGGATCTCTTATTCAAATGCCTATACAATAAGTTTGCGAATGTTTGGTTAGGTACTATAGAATGAAGTGGTATTTGATTCTGGGATCATTTCAAGGATCGCTTGTCTGTAAAATAGAATAAAGTGTCTTTTTAACAAGTTTACTCGAAAAGGCTTTCATCGACTTGAGTTCAGAGAAGAGTAGTCACTTGAACTCCTTCATCATGTATGCAACTATAAAACACAATTAAAATTAATGCGGCATTTGACTAAACAAAAATAGTTCCATAAAAAAGACATAAAAGAGTTCCTCTATTTTAGTTTCAAGTGTATTTATTATAATACATAGATAGACTCTCCTTGAAATTTGAAATATTTAGTTATCAATTAAAAAAGTTTTTAAAGGCAATTCTCATAGTTAGAGCTGGATGGATATAACGAGTTTACTGGTTAAGCCCTTCAGAATTTCAAATACCTACAATTAAATACTCAATAATATTCCAGAACATTTTACTCTGTATAACTTCTGTACTGAGTAATCTTTCGATGCCACGATTGACATAGAAATATCCTTGCTTTGTTGGTAATTATTTTAAACTCTATAAACCCTCTCCCACTTCTTTCGTAATTGCGAGTTTGATTTTCGAACCAAAAAAATCGTAAAAAATGTTGAATTTGTGACGCATTGACCTATAAATTCTATTTAAATTACTGGGGGAAAAAACAAAACAATTTCCACTTATGTACTGATGTTTCATGCTTTCTCTTTTTACTTATTTGTAAGCGGAACAAACCCGAAACAGAAGAATCAAATAACCAAATAACAAACAACGAATAACCTGTTCAGTATTGCTAGATGGAATTTTGTAGTAGGTATAAATAAACTACATTGAGTAACCACCATTTTTATTACTTGGATTTTTTAAACGCATGTTGGCAGCAATTCGTGGAATACAAATAATGAACAGCAGACAAAGGCTGCCTTCCTGCATATATTGTATTTTAAATCATGTCACATGCGTAGTATCGATTCTCTACTTCGAAAACTATTTTTTTTACCAAGCCACCACATGCATCAAATCTAGCCACAGAAAAAAAAACAATATATTGCTTTTTGTGTGACTTATGTTCAATAGATTTGATGTTGCAATGGATTGAGCTTTTTTTGTCTGGAGAAAAAATGTGTACCTATCTGAAAAGCCCATGGATTTGTATTGATGTCATTGTGCTTATTTCTATAAAAATACATGAATCTTAGGTGAAAGCTGAATTTTGGAGTAATATTCTTAAGGCATAT